>CABFWO010002127.1:0-12223 GCA_902155825.1 Timema genevievae
TATGTCAGAAGTCGGTAAAAAAATCCTATCCACTGATACCTTATTCATCGCTGTAGGCTTTGTATTAGTTGAGAAAAAGGGATGTTTACAACAGAAATAATATATAGGATCTTTGGTTAAAAACAATAATTCGACACTCACTATAGTGATACGGTGCAATAAATATATAGAGAGCTGCGTGAGGGGTAGTTTTAAAGTTCTCGTCATGGTGTGAAAAAAAATTGGGGGGGAATGAATATTTTGCTTGAAATTAAACACTTAAAAAGCTCAAAATCAAAGCAAAGTTGACAGCTTATGACGAAAGAATCTTTAGGTCTCGTTTCTATATAACTTTCCCCAGTAAAAAAAAGTTTTAAGTACATTTTAACGGGATAATCTTCAGCCAACGTTGCAATGATCCACTTGTACTTTATATAAAAAAAGAATGCGATCTTGTAAGACTGGAAATCTTACTCCAAGAGAATTGCTTCTCGAACGTGGGTAGGTGTCGGTCGGTCCGATATAAAAGAACAAAGAGTGGGCTCTGTGGTGACATAACTGGTCGAGTAGGAGACCTTGCGTGGGCGTGTCAAGGAATGGCTACCGGTTGAGGCACGGTGGCCCAGATAACTTCTAGAGCTGCTGTCCGGGATGGAGAACATATTACTTTCCAAGCACTGCGTCTTACTTACCCGTTAGGGTTACACGCTTAAGTACTAATTACGCTAATGGATTAGGAATTGGGAAGGTTGATTAGAGGAAGTAAACCGCATTTGCGTGGAGGGAGAGTGGAAAACCATTTAGGAAAAACCACCCCCAGTTCACCCGACCGAGATTCGAACCTCTATCTCCCCGTCCTCGGCAGTCGGGCTCAACACGACTAGCGCGTTAGCCAACTACGCCACCGAGGCGGGTTTTTCATTGTTGATTTTAGGCTGTTGATTTTAGGGATTTTGAAGGTTATATTTAGAGGAAGTGTACCAGCATTTGCATGGAGAAATAGTGGGATAACAATTTTTTGGGGAAAAAAACACTTAGTACACCCGACCGAGATTCAAACCCCAATATCCCTGTCATCGGCAGTCTAGTCTAGCACAAAAGTGACGCCTTAGACCATGCGGCCATAGGAAGAGGGTAAGAGAATAAATTAAAATACCTCATGTTGCTACAAGATCACAAACAACCACATTTTAAAAAGTAAGACCTGTGGTAGTTCATCATTCGTTTATCTTAATGTGTAACAAATCATCTATTGATAATTAATCCCTAACTATGTAGAAGAATGATCGTTCTTCACGATTAGATAGAAAGCTTGAATTTGGGACAGTTGTGGAGGAACCATTCGACAGGTGCGCTAAAATACTATACCCAAGAAATCACAGATAAAATGTTTTTTTAAATAAAATTATATGCATTTCTCTCTAAACACGAAAAAAATCAATACTCTAAAACACATGCTTTAGTTGATCGTTATAATTAATTTATATGTTATCAATTACAAAACAACCTTACCTAACAAAGCCTAACTTAACATAGCCAAACCTAACCTAACTTTACACACGTCTAGCGATTGAAGGTTAGGTGTTGTTAGGTTGGATAAATTGTTATATTCAGCCTGCTGGACACGAGCTTAAAGCCCTAGTGAAACAATAAAATTGCTAACTAAGTTAACCTTATTTTTATTTTGTGCGCCTTACTACCCGCCCGCACTATCCACGTAATTACTGTACACTAAAAGGGAAAGAGTGAGGTAAGTATAAATTAAAGGAAATGTATTCAAATGTTCGTGGAAGAAGAGTGGAAAACCATTTAGGAAAAAAACTCCCAGTACACCCAACCGGGATCGAAACACGATCTTCCCAACGAGGACCAACCAGACGAGAGTTGACGCCATAGCCCGCTTGTCCACAAATGCAGCTTAACATCCCTAATATGGAATTCGTCTTGTAGAAATTAAAAGTGTTCGGCTTGGCGCGTAAATGTAATATTTCTTGTCCACAAAGATGTTAAAAAGAATTTACTGTCGTTCTTTAAAGGTTGAGCACTTGTTGCCACATTTTTTTAACAACTACAACTTTACGACACTGAAATTATCCCCAAGTGACGATGTAAAGTGATATAAAAAACATTGTTTAACGACCTATAAAGAAGAACATGATCGTGTAGCTTTATTTATTTATCGTGAATATCCTGTAATCACACGATACCTTGATTTTCTTGGTGAAGGAAATTTTTAACACCTTTAAGAAGATACAAATACCGAAATGCTTTTTATGCAGTCAACATTGATAACATTTTATTATATTATCGGTGTTAGTTTATAGGTATTGATATTATTATTTGGTGTTCTGTCTCACGACAGGTACATTCCTTTTGTCAGTGAACTTAGACCGCCAATGCACCCTGTCCTCTGCCTCCTTCTTCAGCTTCCAGAATGTTCTTATTTCCTTCAAGTCATCCAATATTTGAATCCTCCTCCTTCCTAAACTCCTCTTTCTCTCAACCTTTCCTTCTATGACGTCGTATGTAATACAGTCCCTCCTAAGGATGTGTCCGATACAGTTTGCTTTGTACCGAAGAATCACATCCAAAATGGTTCTCTTCTCACCAACTCTTCTTAGGACTTGTTCATTTGTCACCCTGTCTTCCCACCTGATCTTCTCAAGTCTTCTCCAGCATTACATTTCAAAGCTCTCCAAGTATTTCTTTTCCATCTTCCTAAGAATCCAAGTTTCTGCTCCAAATGTAGCATTTCACCGGGAAATGTAAAGATCCTCCACGGAAAGGATGTACTATTAGTACATTCGGACGTCCCCTGGACAACAGTACATTAATACTGGCTGATCTTTCCTTACTGGGCTACGACTGTTATAGCACAGATACGAAATTATTATTATTATTATTATTATTATTATTATTATTATTATTATTATTATTTGAAAACTGGGAATTCATGTTGCCAACTTTTTAATTAATTAATAAATAAAACATATCAATAAAATGCTCAATTTTATTGACTTTCAATCAATGTCGATGAATGAAAGTGGGCTTCGTATTAAAATCAAGGTAGACTTCACCTCGTCCTACCCTGCCAAGTCACGCCAACCAGTGAAAGTGTCGTAGATGGTGAGTGAGCTGTCACCATGCCAACCAACAAACAACCTTCTCTTGATGGACAAATCACTCTCGTTTACCATCTTGCGACACGTTTCGTTTCGACACCCCCCCTTCCCCGTCCTTGTTTTCACCTGGTTTGGATTCCAAGCCGCGCTTGCTGCTGTTTATTGACGTTATGTGTGGGGGAGAAATGGAGAGGTGTATTAGGGCGTCATGTTTATTGAGGAGGTATGATATCCATTCACAAATACCTCTTTTGTCTACTTCCGGTATAAGACCGTTATAGGTGAGGTACAAAGGAAACGCGATTTAAGGTCCGAATTTTTACAGTTTTTATAACAACAAGGACTTTGAACAGAAACTCTTTAAAATAAAATAAAAAGTTATATTCATATTTAAACAAGCTCATGAGGTGGGGGGGGGGGCGGGAANAAGGAGCATTGTATTTCACCAAAGAGCATATATGAAATACTAAACACCATTACAGAAACATATTTTCTGTTCTGTGAATTCTCAATTCATCGTTTTTCTAAACCTCTATTTAAAAATATATATTTGCCCATAGCTCGAGAAATATTGATTTTATAAAATATTATCTTGATTAGAAGTTGTATGTATTTAAATCGCTCTGCTAGACGCGATCATATATATATATATATATACACACACTCGCTTTGCTCGTTGGGGACTCCGCCCCCAAATCCCCAGTGAGCTCTCTTTGCAAGTGGATGTAAACTAATATAATTCCAGCGTTGTTTTGAATGTAACAACTTAAAGTTACCAGTATTGTATTTTATGTACCGCACCGACTTTAAAGTTGCTCCACCATTTTGATTTTTTTCGGGGGTTAAAAATTAAATTTGTTAACTTTTTTGAATTTTCCCGTCAGTTGCAGGCTATAAGCTATAAGTTTGCCAAATTTCAAGTTTCTAGCTCATCTGGAAGTGGGTAAACATTAATGTCAGTGAGTGAGTCAGCCATGTGGCTTTATAGTAGTATAATAGTTCTACAACCTGACAATGGTAAGATATTTCCTATCTCAAAGAATGGCAAAGATATGATAAGTGTATAAAGTACGTTCGAAGTAATTTTCGATGATAAAATTAGAAGCGAGATTTTATTTGCCATGTTAAAAAATTGCTTGGATATTAATGTTAATCAAAATCGTTTGAGCCGATTTTGAGAGAATCAATTTTTTTCTCTCTCTCTTTTTACCCTTAAGTTAACTACCATTAAATTTAAGGCTGGCTATTCAATCCCAAAAATCTCTCTGAGGGGGTGGCGGGGTATCCTTAAGAAAACCCTAAATACCAAGTTATAACCTGAATGGTAAAATGGTTTGGTTCTAGGTCGAGACACCGACAGTAGGACATCGCGAAAAACACTCTTTCGGTTTCAAGAGGACATGAAAAGACGACATTCATCAAAATACTGAACTCCAGTTGTTTTTTTTCGACTACCCCAATATTTCTCTCTTAAAGGGGTCGTGAGAAAGTAAAAAAGGGTTAATGACGTTACTTCCTTCTAGATTTTGAAACTATTTTGCTAAGCGGGTTGCATCTTAACCTGACGCACATAAACGGTCTAAGGGCGGTATGCGAGAACGTAAAGTCTGTTCAGCGTAGGAATTGTTTTCTGCAAGGCCTTTTTCCCCACCAGAAATCTATTATATAGTAGGATATTGGTAGGAAAAAAGACCTTTAAGAGAGTAATTCCTACCGTGAATGGAATATATAGTGAATGCTTAGTGGACCGATAGTGTGGTCCTGAGTACACTATCGCTCCACCTTTTAACCTGTGATGACGCAAGCAAACACTCGCTAGTGTCCACTTTAGCATCCACTTAGTAATGTTCTTGCATACGGCCCTAAGCGCTATCAAACTTAGATACCAATGTACGAAATAGAGAGAGAGAGAGGGAAGAAAATAAGTAGTTCACTCTGTGAAACCTCTTGTTTATCTGCTGATAGCACTTTCCCTCTTCCACTGACGAGTTTACAGAGTCACTATACTATTTGAGCCTCTAGAGCTTCGACTTGCTTTTTAAAATTGCCTCTATCGTGTTTCATAATCTAGATATATACTTTCAATTAAGGACTTTTTTTAATCTACATCATGGCGGGAAGATTTTTACTTTACATTTTAGTGACTAAACCAAATAGCCTGGGCAGTAGATGATTTATAAAAAATATATTTATTTAAAAAAATTGGCCTTAAATTAAAAATAATAATTTTATGCAACTGTAGAACTATTTTTAAAATTATTTAAAAATTAATGGGTTTTTTTGTTTCAACGTTATAGCTTTAAAATACCGCTGATTTAAACATAAATGTATTAACCATGGGAAATCCTATCTTGACCTTCCACAACTTCATTAGGACAGGGCACGAAACCTGTGCCGACATGAACAATTCCTACCCCTCTCTCCCCTCCCAACAAGCCCAAGGTTTTCAACTACTTCATTAGGGCAGGGCACGAAACCTGTGCCGACATGAACAGTCCCTACCCCTCTCTCCCCTCCCAACAAGCCCAAGGTTTTCAACTACTTTATTAGGACAGGACACGAAACCTGTGCCGACATGAACAGCTCCTACCCCTCTCTCCCCTCCCAACAAGCCCAAGGTTTTCAACTACTTCATTAGGACAGGGCACGAAACCTGTGCCGACATGAACAGTCCCTACCCCTCTCTCCCCTCCCACCAGGCCCAAGGTTTTCAACTACTTCATTAGGACAGGGCACGAAACCTGTGCTGACATGAACAGTTCCTACCCCTCTCTCCCCTCCCAACAGGCCCAAGGTTTTCAACTACTTTATTAGGACAGGGCACGAAACCTGTGCCGACATGAACAGTCCCTACCCCTCTCTCCCCTCCCAACAGGCCCAAGGTTTTCAACTACTTTATTAGGACAGGACACGAAACCTGTGCCGACATGAACAGTTCCGACCCCTCTCTCCCCTCCCAACAAGCCCAAGGTTTTCAACTACTTTATTAGGACAGGACACGAAACCTGTGCCGACATGAACAGTTCCTACCCCTTTCTCCCCTCCCAACAAACCCAAGGTTTTCATAAATATGTATACATTTTGACACCTATCAGAGTAAAAATCAAACATTCCTGTCATGTAATGCGTGCCAAAATATTAAAGGTACTTTGATTTACAACCAGAAAAAATAAAATTTCTTCTGTATCAAGTGTGTGTGATATTTTCTCAGAAGGTAGGCAACGTTTTCCAACTAATGGACGTTCAAAAGTTGGCTTTTAATATAGGAGACCGTTTGAAAAAAACATACAAAAATGTATGTTATAGAGTTGAAACGGTAGGGGACGCGAGTTAAGGTGTGTTTTTGCAGTTTTTATAACAAAACTTTTTTTTTTTTTTGCCAAAATCAAATCATATAATTCTTCAGTAGAAACAAAGAGTTTAATTTTCTTCACGTGGTGATATCAACAGTTGTTGAATACCTGTCGAGGGTGTCCTTGAATTTAATGACAACTTTTTCTCTTCATTTAAAAAGTTTCTCATCTAATGCCTCAATCCTCATGACAGATATTCAACAACTGTTTATATCAACATGGGAAGTAAATTAAACTTTCTATGTTTCTACTGGAGAAATATTAGATTTATTTTGGTCAAAACAATGTTGTGCTGTAAAAACCACAAACAAAAAAAAAACAATGGCCCTAACACGAGTCTACTACACTCCCACATTAAGGCCTGTATTTTTTTTACAGTTTTTACAACAAAATGTGGCATGTATGCGAGTAAAAGTAGTTCCTAATATTATTTATATAAATTTTTTTAGTGAAATAACCAGACGAGCAGTTACAGGATCGGGGAATCCCAGTGAGGATTGTTTACATGGAGTCAGTTTCTGTAACTGCGTTCTGTAAAGAAGTACACTCCGTTTAGCATGAGCGGTCTTACCTTGACGGATTACACCACGGCCGTGCTATATCGAAAACATGCAAGGTAAGTGTTTTTCAGAGTAAACTATGGGTAAACCACAGTCACAAAATAATAAATAAAAATATATTTCATGACACGCTTCGGTGGCCGAAGATCTAAGGCGTCACACTCTCGCAAATGACAGGGGAATTGGTGTTCGAATCTCGCTAGAGTGTAATGATGGTTTCTCCTGAATAGTTTTACACTCTTCCTAGACAATAATTCTGTTACAATTCTTCTAAAGTGAACCTTCTTCATCCCTTTCTTACTAACGTGATTAGTGGCTTACATATGTGTTCAAGCCGAACAGGAGGCGAGTCGCACTCCTAAAACAAAACAAAAAATTGTTTCCTTGCATCGAACACTGACATGAATGTTTTATTTGTGGGTCGCGGGTTCACAAGGGGAACAGCCAGGAATGTGCATAGAGTGTTTTTTTTTTTAAAAAAGTTTAGAACTTTAGGATATTGTCGTACCTACTCATTAAAATGAGTAAAATTCAACCTCAGTGGTTTTGGGGTAAAGTGTTCACCTCAGGAACTGACGTTCTTGGGTTCAAACCCAGCCGGTGTCGACGAATTTTTCTTGGGCTATAAAAAATGTATATAGCACAACTTCCTTCGGATGGGGAAGTAAAGCTGTCGGTTCCATGTCTATTGTGGCGTGTAAAAGAACCCTGAAAGGTATGGGAAAATACCTTTCTCAGCGAAATCGGGAGGCTCTTTCGCTCTCGCACATAGAACTTAGCTTGTACTGATATAATCAGTTGGTTCAGAAAGTTCATGTTAAATACCTCAAATAAATAAAATAAATGAGGGTAATAAAACGTATTACCAAACCTTTACCTGCAAACCAACTCGCACAGAGAGCCAGGCAATTTTTTTTTTCGGTGATGGAAAATTTTAGGATAAAAAAGCGAAACGTTATTTAAGTTTTACATGGCACCTTATTAACTTATCACCACAAAAGGTGTTCTAAATGTGGTCCTTCGATTTCCACACAAATTTCATATCTTAGAATTAAATTGTTCTTTGAAAAAATCCTCAAGGGCTTCGTTCGAATCTTCTGACATCAGTTTACAGCACTCACTGTTTTAAGTCTTATAAATCATTTATTGGAGACCACAGGTGACCTGGTGGTCTAGGGGTAAGGTGTCAAAAACTTCTGTTCTGGGGGTCCGGGGTTCAATCCTAGGTCCCGGCACAGATTTATCTGATTGCCAAACCACTTCCTTCACCTCTGACAAGACGTGTATTAATCACAACTTGTGAATGTGTGGAATGCCAGGCCTTCACCGTGGTTCGGATCCCACGTTAAACAGTAGGTCCTCCATTTCATCTCACAATCACCCTACCATTACACATTAGCGTAAGTGCGTATAAACCGAACGGGTAGTAAGACGCGGTAATAATAATAATAGCTAATAATAATAATAATGGAGACCAATACACTAAGCTATCAAGTTATACCGGGGGATTATAATGTGCGTGGTAAGGGGGCTTGCTACTGGACCTTCTAGTACCATCCTGCATCTCTGTGAGTTGGTTTGCGGGACTAGGTTTAATAACACATTTTACTCATTTTAATGAGTACTACAAGATCCTAAAGTTCTGACCACTCCCTACCCCCTTTTTAATATCATGTAAATGGGACTATTTGGAAAATATCAAGAAATTTGAATTGCAATAAAGATTATTTTATCTATTAAAGGTTTTCCATCCTCTCTCCAGGCGAACGCTGACCCACCCTGTATCCTTAGACGAGTTAATCCACGTCGTGGAGAACTAAGACACTCTCTCAGAATCGAGGCCCTAAATAGACAAGTCCTTTTCAAATTAATTATTTTTGCATGGTTGAGTACTTTGTTGTATAATTACAGGTAATAAGAAGCTTAGACCTTGAAGACTAAAGAACAAAATAAAAAAAACTGGAAATAGAAAAAAACGCGTTTTGTTCAACAAAGTGTTACATACTACGCTAAGCTAGTGTGAAACACGTCTTAAGAGCCCGACTCACCACACAGATAACACCTAACTTAGGTAGGTAATACAGCTAGAACCAGACGTCTTAAGAGCCCGTCTCACCCCACATATAACACCTAACTTAGGTAGGTAATACAGCTAGAACCAGACGTCTTAAGAGCCCGTCTCACCTCAAAGATAACACCTAACTTAGGTAGGTAATACAGCACTAACCAGAAGTCTTAAGAGCCCGTCTCACCCCACAGATAACACCTCACTTAGGTAGGTAATACAGCTAGAACCAGACATCTTAAGAGCCCGTATCACCCCACAGATAACACCTAACTTTGGTAGGTAATACAGCTTGAAACAGACGTCTTAAGAGCCCGTCTCACCCCACAGATAACACCTAACTTAGGTAGGAGCTTGAACCAGACATCTTAAGAGCCCGTATCACCCCACAGATAACATCTAACTTTGGTAGGTAATACAGCTTGAAACAGACGTCTTAAGAGCCCGTATCACCCCACAGATAACACCTAACTTAGGCAGGTAATACAACTTGAACCATACATCTTAAGAGCCCGTTTCACCCCACAGATAACACCTAACTTAGGTAGGTAATACAGCTTGAAACAGACGTCTTAAGAGCCCGTCTCACCCCACAGATAGCACCTAACTTAGGCAGGTAATACAGTTAGAACCAGATGGCACATCGTGATACGATTTTCGACATTCTTAATTTAGAACATTAGAATTGAGTGAGACCAGTGATTAATTTTACCAAATTTTAAATAAATACAATAAAATTTAATAATAATAATAATGAACAGAATAAAAAGATTAACTGGTCACAATGTCGATGTTTTCAAATGAATAACATAAGAAACCGCACTTTGATTAATTTTCTGGTTTAACCTATTTTATTTGTTTGTTTATTTATTAATTGTGTGCGAGATATGTTCTTGAATCATCTCTCAAGTTTCTAAACCGGAGGCGGCGGTGTGTCGCCAGCCAGGAAGATATTTGCCGTATTTCCTGTGGCTGATGAACGGAATCACCAGGAGAACATAATAATAAGGTCGGTAGACAGACGGGCTATTCAACTCCCACCACTTCCGTCTTCCAAGGCGACATTCCTCAAGCAGGCAGCCTTGTACTTCCTTACGGAACCTCCTTCCCCTCTCGTCCACAGAAATCTGACTGACCAATCAGACATTCAGGGAACTAAAGATCGAGTTACATGTCGGACGTTGGCGTAGAAGCTGAGTTACGAACCATTTAGAAAATAAAACCTTTAGTACACTCTTTCTGGAATCAAACCCCAACCTTCATACCACCAGCGACCCTGAGAAATCAAGAATGACCGAGATGGTTCGAAATACCGTTATGGCCTAACTAGTTAACCCGTAGTTAAGTTAGTTAGCAAGTCGTGTGTTGCTGTGTTGAGAAAAATACGCGTCTAGTAATTACTTAATAGCCACTTCCTCGAGTGTGCTGAAGTTTAGGTTAGTGTGGACGTCCGGCTAGTTAAAGTTTTCGTCCCCATTTTGTTTCAATATGGTGGCTATAAAATATTTCTGGTATTTTTCTCAGTTGTTACTATTTCAGGTTAAAACCACTGAGCCGTTTGTGCTGAAATTTCGCGTGTACGTGACTCGAAAGCCCGGTTAACATGTAGGCTAGTTTAAAATTTACTTCCACCATTTTTTTCAAGATGGCGGCAACAAAACAACTACTACTTTCTGGTCTTTTCATCGGCTTCTGTTTATCGGGTTTTCACTATACCAAGTTTGAAAAGTTTATAGAATACGTATTATAAAAAAATATATCCGTAGGAAGGACGGGTAATTATCTAGTAAAAAATATCCGTACAAAGAACGGGTAGTTATCCAGTAAAAAATATCCGTAAGAAGAACGGGTAATTATCCAGTAAAAAATATCCGTACGAAGGAAGGGTAATTATCCAGTAAAGAAGTTAAAGCTAAGCGTTGAAAAGTTTGGTTGACTGTGGTAAGGTGTTAATTCTGCATTCATTAGCGCGCGATAACTACAATTTGTTTTAGTGTACCATTACTATACAGAGCGAAAGTTTGGAAAGTACGCAAGTGCTAAGTGGTTCTATGCTAGTAATAGTAATAGTAATAGTATTTCATATCATTGTGAGAGCTACAAAGAGCTTGGTTTAGTTCTCGATAGCTGCACACATGTTCTTTGTCTCTCTGTAAATTCGTGATGGGCTCCAATTAGTTGGAATGTTAAACCACGGGCTACCTAATCTTTTTAGATGATTCAGATGTATTTACGGTGGGGATGTAGGTTAGGCGAGAAAAGGTAACTGTTTTTGGCAGCTTTTATATCTACTTATTTTTGGATCAAATTAAATTAATCCTTTTCTCCAGTACAAACATTAATTAAATTTTCTTCACGTGGTGATATCAACAGTTGTTGAATATCTGTCAAGGATGTCCTGGAATTTTATGACAACTTTTCATCTTCATTTAAAATTTTTCTCATCCAAAGCCGCCATGCTCATGACAGATATTCAACAACTGTTGATAATGGAGAAATATTGGATTTCTTTTGGCCAAAAAGAGTTTTGATATAAAAACTACAAAAATATTGTCCTTTTTCTCGACTTCTCTATAAACCCACCTTAAGAGTGATCTTTGTTTTCATTTGATGCTATTCGTAATCTTTTAAATAAATTAAATCGATTAAATAAAATCCTTCTTCCCAATCATTATGTTTTTGATTAATTTTTTTGTAGCACCGCATCTTACTATCCGTTTAGATTATACGTATATGTATTAATTACATTAATGAGTTATTTAGAGGAAATGTACCCACGTTTGTGTGGAGGAAGGGTGTAAAAACATTTTGGAGGAAAAAAAACCTTAGTTAACTAGACCGGGATTCAAACATCGATCTCATTGTCATCGGCAGTCTAGTATAACAAGATACACCTTAGACCGTGCGGCCACCGATATATTAATTACTTAGCTTATGAAAGAAATTATTGTTATTAAAACACTTCAAAAACCTATAGTAAGTTACATTCCGATTTTCAATGGACGAACCTTATCTGGAAGTTAAAATTTAATGGATCTACTTTCACTTATTCATACGTCACGTCATGTGATCTGCAGCTGTCACGTGTGATTAATTTTATCAATACCTATAAAATAGCACTAATAAAGTTATCAATGTTGACGG
>CABFWO010002127.1:12830-28273 GCA_902155825.1 Timema genevievae
CGGGGGGGGGGAGGATGTGTTTGCAGCTCGGTCATAAAAATGTTGAGGAAACATTAATGAGAAGACAAAAAAATATTATTTTAATGAAAATAAATAACAAATGAAGAGCACAAGGTTTATTTCAAATTGTTAATATATTATTATTATTATTTTAATTAATAGATCCAAACCCGTTTCGGTGGACGATTGGGCTAAGGGAAGGGTAGGCAACCGGTCGATCTCTTGACAATTTTCTGTCGCCCAAGTGTGAGAAAACTTTCATTCTCATTTAAAGACCAGCTTTGAGTCTTCTAAACTGGCAAATACATCAAGAACTTTCAAATAAAATGTGGGTGACTAAAGTAACATTGATACGTCATAATCGATCGATCATGTTATAATATAATTAAATAATTCATTACAAAAACGTTGTAAATTGTATTGTATACTTTTTTTTTCCCTCGAATCATGTGAAAATAAGTATTTGAGAAAATATTGAATTGATATAAAATGTATATTTAACAACAACAAAAATCAAAAGTAGAACCTAAAATATTATTATTATCACCGCGTCTTACTACCCGTTCGGGTTACACGCACTTACGTTAATGTGTAATGGTAGGGTGATTGTGAGATAAAATGGAGGACCTACAGTTTAACGTGGGATCCGAACCACGGTGGAGGCCTAGCATTCCTCACATTCACAAGTTGTGATTAATACACAGATTAATACACGTCTTGTCAGAGGTGAAGGAAGGGTTTGGCAATCAGATAAATCTGTGCTGGGACCGAGGATTGAACCTCGGACCCTCAGCACATAAGTCTTGACACCTTACCCCTAGACCGTCAGGTCACATACAACGTAAAAACTATGGATGATCATGAGAACCATCGATAAGTTTGTAAGTCGTTTCGGGGCCTAAAAGGTTGCCGACACCTGGTCTAAGGCGTCACCATCACAATAGACTGATAATGCTGATGAATGGGATATCGGGGTTCGAATACCAGCTGGGTTGGTTTTCCCTGAATAGCTTTTCCACTATCTCAATCTCCACAAAAAATGCGGGTACATTTAATCTAAACTCTACCTTCATCATGCCTAGCTCATTAGAATAATTAGTGCGTAATGCGTGTAGCCTACACGGTTAGTAAGGCGCGGTGACAAAACAAACAGATTCACATCAGAGCAAGTAAGAAAATTGGACACCCCTAATAAATTATTTTTTGCATACCTCTAATACATATTCTACTTTTATGGCCGACTCGCTCAACATCGAACCCTGACCTCTTGTTCTGCATTTTTTTACTAGCACCACGTCCTACTACCCGTTAGGGTTGTACGTTACTAATCACGCTAATGAGTTAGAGATTAAGGAGATTCAAATTTAAAGGAAGTGTACCCGCATTTACGTGGAGGTAAAGTTAAAAAAAAATCCTCAGTACACCCGAACAGGTTTCGAACCTCAATCTCCCCGTCATCAGCAATATAGTTTACTGCGAGAGTAGCGCGTTAGAAACACGCGGCCACCGAAGCAGTTTTTGCGTATTTTAATTGTTATATTTTGTCAATAAAGCAACTTTAACGAAGCATAAAGACATGAACTCCATATAAATGCTATATATTTTGATTATTGCCTCAATTATTGTTAAAGTACATCTGTGTACTCCATTCACGGTAGTAATTACTCTCTTGAAGGTCTTTTCTCCTACCAATATCCTACTAAATAATAGATTTCTGGTAGGGAAAAAGGCCTTTCAGAAAACAATTCCTACGATGAACAGACTTTATATGTAATCTGAGGAGGGTTCTGTTGTAAGATTAATATCCTATATGAAGACACTAATAACATACCTATTATTTCCGTCCTTGAACTTTCAATCCAAAGTTCAACTAGCACAGCTCTCATCTCGTTGCTATGTACAAGACTCTGTTGATATTTAAAACAACTGACCCGTTATGCTATAATGTTCCATGGGTCAACCAATCAATAAGCTTCTGCGCAACAAAATGAAGTAACGGCTGTTTAATGGTTAAAATTATTTGGTGAAAAGCCGATAAAGATTTACAAGAAATTCCTGCGTTTGTTTACTCAGTGCTCTTTTGGTAATAATTTATTATGAAGCAATCTTTTAAGGTCCTTGGCCCTGTCGAGTGCAAGTCTAAACCCTATTTTGTGTGAAGGAGGGCGGCAGGGTGAAAGTCGATCAAAGCATCCTTCCGCGCCAACAAGAACAGATGGATCACGGAAACCCCTCAGTTGACCTGACCGATTTTCGAACCCAGCTTTCCTGTCACTAACAATTCAATCTACAGTGTTTATTATTAGCACCGCGTCTTACTACCCGTTCGGGTTGTACACACTTACGATAATGTGTAATGTGTAGGTTTATACGCACTTACACTAATATGTAATGGTAGGGTGATTGTGAGATGAAATGGAGGACCTACAGTTTAACGTGGGATCCGAACCACAGTGGAGGCCTGGCATTCCACACATTCACAAGTTGTGATTAATACACATCTTGTCAGAGGTGAAGGAAGGGTTTGGCAATCAGATAAATCTGTGCCGGGACCGAGGATTGAACCCCGGACCCCTAGTACAGAAGTCTGACACCTTACCCCTAGACCACCAGGTCACCTGAATCTACTGTGATAGTGGCGCATTAAGGTGGGAGTGTAGGCAAAGTAGTTTTTATAACAAGATATTTTTTTGATAAAATAAAAAAATAGTGCTTCAGTAGAAACAAAATAGTTAAATTTTCTCCACAAGGTGATATCAACAGTTGTTGAATATCTGTAAAAGGGTGTCCTGGAATTTAATGATAACTTTTTATCTTAATTTAAAAAGTTTCTCATCTAATGCCGCCATGCTCATGATATATATTCAACAAATGTTGATATCATCGTGTGAAGAAAGATAAATTATGTGTTTCTACTGGAGCAATATTTTGTTTATTTTGCAAAAAAAAAGTTTTGCTATAAAAATTGCAAAAACACTGGACTTTTCTCGCGTCCCATACACTCCCGCCTTAAGACCATTTGACCACCGGTACGGATATTTTAATCACTTTTTGTTTGTAGATGTTAAAATATTTGCCTGCAATTATTTTTTAACACAAATGGTGTCACTAACCACCGAGAACCCGGGTATAGTGAACTCCGAAACAGTCATAATGTGCTTGTTTTTACTAGCAACGGGTATATCGAAATATATTTCACCAAAGATACGAACCGGGGTATACCAGAGATGGTTCGTCTGCACGTGAAAATAGTCGCTCATGTTTTTTACGTACAAGTTATAAAAATAAAACTACAAACGTAAAATAAGGATATAATAAAGCCTAAATTGTGTTTTACACTTACCCAGTTTCCAAATGGACCAGTCGCAGGGAAACCAGAAACACTGCAACAAAAACAAAATCACATTAGACGTGAATTTGGAAGGCTCGATATTGAAACGTGTCTACATTCAACAGGATTAAATCTAGAATTAATTTAGTTAAGCAAAACTAAAAATATTCAATTGCAGGTAGAAAAAAATACCAATTTAAGTTGCAGTCAGAGATAGACAGAGGGAGATAGAAACAAAGGTACAGTAGCCCCACGGCTTCTTTGGTGCTGACTGACAGTTCACACCTGACTTCTGACAGTCAACAGTTAGGTATATACCTAAATTTTGACTGTCAGAAGTGACAGCTGCTAAACACATGTTTTTGAAGATCATATGGTTCGGCGTAGGGATACATAATTTGGTCCGGTAGCTTTTCAAAGCCGTCAGCTGTGAGCTGTCAGTCAGCACCAAAGAAGCCATGGGGCTACTGTAGATACAGACAGATAGTGATACAGACAAAGGGAGATACAGAGGGAGATAGAATCGTAGGGATTTAGAAACAGAGGAAGATCTTTAGGAGGAACTGTCTTCTGCACGACGTCATAGAAGGAACGGTTGAGGGAAAGAGGAGCTTAGAAAAACGTAGATTAAAATATTGAATGACTTGAAGGAAAGAAGAAAATTCTGGGAGCTGAAGGAGGAGGCATAGGACAGGGTGCATGCAGGGTGCATTGGTGGTCTAAGTTCACTGACAAAAGGAAAGGACCTGTCGTAAGACAGAACACCTAATAACAATAATAATGAATAATATTAATAAGGCCCTTTTTCGAAAAAAATTCGAAATAAAAAGACTACTGTTGATTAGAACCAAAATCATTATCTTTCTCGGGGAATGACCCTCACCTTTAATTTAAATAGAATCCATCAAACTGTTTCGGCCAGCAGCCCAAGTACAGAAGAACAGAGAGAATTCATAAAACTTTATTTTGGTTTAGGAACACAAAAATAACCTGCTTCAGGGGCCGAACGGTCTAAGGCGTCACTCTTGTGTTAGACTGGCATGACAATGACTGGGTGATCGAGGTTCAAATCTCAGTCGGGTCTAATGAGTGGGTTTTTTTCTGAATGGTTTCCCACTCTCCTTCCACGCAAATGCGGGAGATTATCTCTAAAAAGCTTCCTTCCTCAACCTTACTCCATTAGAGTAATTATCTAACCTGAACAGGTAGTATGACGCGGTGATAAAGGGACACAAAACATCAAGGCTCGTCATAATATCAAGGCTGAAAATGTTCATTATTACGATACATTCTCGATATGAGAAAGAATAAAACTCAATTAACATGCCGGTACCTTAAATTTAACACTTTGAGGGAACTGTATTTTTTTGAAAATAAGTATAAGTTTATATTCGAAAAATATGTTCCAAGAGAGGTTAAGGGAATAATAATTATGAGGTAAAATACGCGTGGAGCATTAATATTCGTGTTGGGTAACTAGGTTAAGTCAGTATGTGTGTCGTCTACATGAGGTGAAAGGGAAGAGAGAGGAGGAGAAGAGAGAAAAACACAGAAGGAAATAAAATCATGAAACCAGAGAAGAAAATATAATGAAAACCGGTTGTGTCCACTTCGCGGAACTTGTGCCTGGTTTTTGTGGTCGTGACCATCAGCTTCTGTCGCACCCATTGCGGGTCTTGGGGGACCTAGTTTCTTAATGATCAGCAAGGTATTTAATGTCCTAGTTTATTCCTGATCAGCAAGGTATTTAATGTCCTAGTTTATTCCTGATCAGCAAGGTATTTATTTTTGTTTCTTGCTGATCGGCAAGGCTGGAGGAGCTTAGTTTATTGCTGATCGGCAAGGGCTTTAAGGCCTTCGTTTTTTTCTGATCTGCAATATCCTGAAGGCCCTAGTTTCTTGCTGATCGGTAAGGTATTTAATGCCAAAGTTTCTTGATGATCTGCAGGGACTTGAAGGTCCTGGTTTCTTTTTGATCAATAAGGACTTGAAGGCCCTGGTTTCTTTCTGATCAATAAGGGCTTGAAGGCCCTAGTTTTTTTCTGATCAGCAAGGGCTTGAAGACACGGGTTACTTCCTGATCAGCAAGGGCCATCCTTAACACCCTCTTTTTCAAGTGTAAAAAGGAGGACGGTTACAAATATAGAAGGATCCTAGTTCCATTCTCGACGCCAAAGTAGATGACTCATTCACTCAGCTGTTATTTAAATCTCACGTCGACTCCCCCAATGTAGGTAAAAAAAGGGGCCAGTTCCCGCTCCTCCCCGGGCGGGACCGGTGACAAGAGTGGACACCAACGATGCTTGGACCATCCCACGCTCACGGGCCACTTGTTTGGCGAACATTTCCTCCCCTCGAAACCCCGGTGAGCATTTCACAAGGTCAGTCAGTGAGTGCTGTTTAATACCGGCTTCCCTGCTGCCCGTGCGGCTATCGAATTACAACATCAAAACCTTTGCGCCACACTCTGTTTTATATGACATCAATTGTCACGGATCTGGAGACGAAAATTGCCGTAAAGGACTTTCTAAGGTTGCGGGTTCTCGGTAATTGGCCGACGGCGTAATAGATAAAACTAGATATAAAAATGGCTAGTATTTTTTTTAGTCGATACATTTTTTTCCGATACGGTTACTGATATAAGTACTCACACTACAGTGTCGGATTGGTATCGTAAGAAACAACTTTTTGACGTGAATACGTCTTTAAATTTGCTACCATACGGGGGCAATCCAAAAAACCTAATGATAACAAAATCGGGGGACACAGTTTGGTGTTGTAGTTTCGAATCTTTCCTCTACATCCAAAATTAAATTATACCACTGGATAGCTAAAGGATCAAAGAATTCATTACAATAAGCGAGAACAGTGACGCATCGCGCGCGGTGGAGAGGGAAGCACCGCCATTTTGAGGTTATTTTGCTGCGTATCGAGATTTGCAATTAGTATAACTTTTGACTCGGAGAAGCTACGATGTTCGTCTAAGTTTTAATCGTCAGCTGTTACATAAACGTATTCACGTACAACACACGGCCGTGTCCATGACACAGCCACACACCATTTTTTTGCTATCTTCACTCGTGTTGGGATTAAAATGTTTACTGGGGTGGACTGTGGAGGAAGAACAAATGACAGTATTTATCAATCCTCACTCATTTCCTGCAACTGTAGCATTCAATCTAGTTTAGCTTATCATAGTTCATAGCGGTTCTTTCATCTTTGTTTATCAATACCACCTGATACCTGACGGGGTGAGTAGAGACCAGTCTTACTACCCCTTCCTTTATCAATGATCACGATCATCACAAACTAAACAAAAGAAGCTTTTGTAGAGCTCAATGAACTCGGTTAATTCAAGGGTCCCCCAAGATGACGAAGCGGAAAAGTTATGTGCGTCTCGATAACGATACTTATTGTTATCGATATTTTTCTTTCGATACTTTTAATGAGTACTGTATCGATACTTATCTTTTGATACCACATTCCTGCATGTTGCGTATGTTCATTTAGAGCTCTATGTAGCGAATCTGGGAAGTATGAAGGAGTCTAGTTACTATAAAAACCATAGTGAACACACATAACATGCCGGAAGTGCCCTGTGAATGGCTCGACAGTCCACCCTAGTTTCCGGTGTGCGAGAGGGAGAGATAACGATTCATCGGAGTTGTTCACCAATATCGTCTAATCTGGTCCACACACACACACACACGGGACAATGATTCGCGAGACTTGTCAACCTTTACCGGTGGCGGCCATGTTGGATTTTCAAGGACGGTAGCCATATTGGATCGTAAAGGTCACGCATAAGTTGCACTCTTTAAGGGGAGGCGCATGAACGAAAATTAACTCTTTTTTTTTTCAACCAAGATATTTAACACGCACTTTTTAAGAGAAGGGTTCATTCACCACGCGACTTACAAACTGGCTTAGACCTAGTAAATAATAAAACAAAAATTAAAGAGTTTTTAGTAACCTATGTATCTTAACAAAATAAATTGGTTTTGGAAAAGTTAGTTAAAAAAATTTTTTTTAGTGTTCTATGTAGTCAGCGATGACTACAGTTTATGTCGACCGTGGTGGTGCTCGCCTCAGGACCCAATGTTCATGGGTTCAAACCCTGCCGCGGTCCAAGGATTTTTCTTGAGCGATAAAAATAGGTAGCGCAACTTCCTTCGGGAGGTGAAGTAAAGCCGTCGGTCCCATTTATATTTGGGCATGTAAAAGAACCCTGAAAAGGTAAATGAAAATACCTTTCCGGAAAAAAATTGGTAGGTTCTTTCTCTCTCGCTTATAGAAATTCTAGTGTTCTTAAATAATCAGTCGGTTCAGAAAGTGCACGTTAAATACCTCAAATAAATACATGATAATATTTTACTGTATTTTATTGTTTTTTTTAGGTATTTATAATATTTATCAAAAGTGACAGCTACAGACTTCTTGACTTGACGTATGAATATATATGAAAATGGTATCAATGGGTTTTTTAAAGTGTTTAAGAAGCTTATTCCCATCTACTCTCTCTATTTAGCACCGCGTCTTACTACCCGTTCGGGTTATACGCTTAAGTACTAATTACGTTAATGGGTTAGGAATTAGGAATATTGAATATAGAGGAAGTGAACCCGCATTTGCGTGGAGGGAGAGTGGAAAACCATTTAGGAAAAAACCACCCCCAGTTCACCCGACCGAGATTCGAACCTCGATCTCCCCGTCCTCGGTGGTCTGGCTCAACACGACTAGCGCGTTAGCCAACTACGCCACCGAGGCGGGTTTATTCCCATCTAGATCATCTTGTAACTATGAAGAAGACACATCTGTAAAATCCACCTGTGGACTAATATAACAGTGTAACTGTGTGTGGTAAGAGAAAACTTGTTGTGACCAATCAACTTTCAAAGTGTACACAAAGTACAAATAGTTTCACCGGGAGAAATCGTGAGCTTGTCAATATGTCAGGCTAATATTTAGTTCCCCTTCGAGAGTTAGATAAGCTTTATTTAAATTTCGAACGATACTGTTAACAAAATGTTGGAACACTCACAATCGTGGCCCTCTAACAGAGGTCGAACGCAGCCTAGGCAAATATTTTGGTTGAAGTGTCCGCTTTGAGAATTTAAATTTAAGAATGAGGCGTCAAACAAAAGTACGATATTTCGGAAAGCACAATTTACCATTTAAAAAAAATGATAAGTCCAACATAAATAAATGTTCCTGTACACCTCATTGACTGTAGCTAAATCAACGTTCCTACAGTACGACACGTTATCTTAATCGGTAGCGTGTTTGCCCATTGATCAAGGGGTACCCGGGCTCGATTCCCGGCGTGGCCGAAAGCTTTGTCATTTGTGAAATTCGGGTTGCCCCTTTCACCGTGAGATCGATTCACGGCGGNTGTTTGTGCTGATTTATTGGGAGTGTAGACAACAGTAGCCAACTAGGGTCAGTGTTTTTTGCAGTTTTTATACAAAATATTTGTTTTTTTGCCAAAATATTATTATTATTTAGCACCGCGTCTTACTACCTGTTCGGGTTGTGAGCTTAAGTACTAATTTCGTAAATGGGTTAGGAATAAGGAAGATGGAATTTAGAGGAAGTGAACCCGAATTTTCGTAGAGAGAGAGAGTGGAAAACTATGTAGGTAAAACCACCCGACCGAGATGTGAACCTCGATCTCCCCGTCCTCGGCAGTCTAGCTCAACATGAAACTAGTGCGTTTAGCTAACTACGCCACAGAGGCGGGTTTTGGCCAAAATAAATAAAATATTGCTGCAGTAGAAACCTAGAGTTCAGTTCTCTCCACACGGTGATATCAACAGTTGTTGAATATCTGTCGAGGGTATCCTGGAATTTAATGATAACTTTTTATCTTCATTTAAAAAGTTTCTCATCTAATGCCGCTATGCTCAAGACAGATATTCAACAACTGTTGATATCAACGTGTGAAGAAAATTAAACTCTGTGTTTCTACTGCAGCAATATTTTATTTATTTTGACAGAAAAAAAAGTTTTGCTATAAAAAAACTGCGAGAACACTGGCCTTTTCTCGCGTCCCCTATATCCTCCACCTTAAGACCATCCTTAAGACCCCAACACATGAACACAGCTTCAGTCCATCTCTTGTTTTACCTTTGGAAGTGTATATCCGCGTCAAGACAGTCCAGCTACAGTAGCCCCATGGCTTCTTTGGTGCTGACTGACAGCTCACAGCTGACAGCTGACCGAGGCCGTAGCCAGCCAATAATTTCAGGGGGGGGGTTTGGTGGGCACATCCCCCAATTTACGGAGACTAAAAAAAAATTCTTAATCATAAACAGTTCTAGAAGCTATCTGAAGTGCTTTTTATGTTAACACAGCCCCCTAATTTGTACTTGTACCTTAATTTTAATATTGTTTGAACCACAAATAAAGCCATGTATATACTTTGTTCATAAAATTTCGAGGGGGGTTTGAACCCCCAAACACCCCCCTTTGACTACTACGGCCTTGCAGCCGACGGCTTTGAAAAGTTACCAGACCAAACTATGTATCCCTACGCCGAACCAAATGATCTGCAAAAACATGTTTTTAGCAGCTGTCAGTCAGCACCAAAGAAGTCATGGGGCTACTGTAGTACCTGAGACGTCGCTGTACACGTCATAGTAAACAATCTAGTGTGTGGCGATGATGAACTATTCTGATCACGTGCTGTCGGGGCGCATGCGCGTTACCGTTATTCGCGAATGTTTTTTTTTTCAAGAGCAAAAGTACCCGTCGACCCACGAGGTGGAGGTCACACCGTTAATACCTTGATGATAAGAAGACCGTTTGACGCATGCGCACATCATGGTATCGGAATAGCTGACATTTGCAAGAGATTTATATTTTTTTTTAGCACCGCGTCTTACTACCCGTTCGGGTTATACACCTATATACTAATTACATTGATCTGTTAGGGATTAGGAAGGTTTAATTTAGAGGAGATGCACCAGCATTTGCGTGAAAGGTAGAGTGGAAAGCCATTTNGGGGGAAGCAAAATACCGTAAACACGTGTTGACAGAGTTTTTGTATCCACAGGTCATGGGTCAAAAAAAAGTCTTGAGACGTTATTTAGGTATCTACTTTTAGCGAACTGTTCGGTTCAAATCCCGGTGTAGTCCTCGATGTTTCTTGGCCTTACCTGGAAGCAGATGCGGTTTAGTAGGATTCTGACAGGAAGAACAGTTCAGTAAACATAAACATGTTTTGTTTGCAGTCAACATTGATAACATTTTACTATATAGTTAGTGATGATATCTATCAAAATTGCAAATCACATGACTTGACGTATGGAAACATGGAAGTATATCTAGAAAGTCTCCTAGCTGTCAGATATGGACCTTCCTTCCGGGATTTTAATACACATTTATATCAGTATACGCCTTACAAACTAACCAAAACTAGGACGACACAACGAGAAAAAAAAAACTCCAAGGCCTCAGCCAGCAGTCGAGCCGCACCGACCGACGTCTGTTGGCTATGATAGTGTCAACTTCTGCGGATAGAGGTTGTCGTGTAGCACAATGAAAGATTCAGCCGTTAATCTCAGTTTTCTATAACAGAGCCGCTACTCTATTTCTTTTTTTTTCGTTCAAGTTGCTCCTTATTTATCCTCACGAGGCTGGATCCTGCATCGGTGTTCCCACGGTCTAAGGCGTTACTAAGGTAATAGACAGGGTCACTGGGGACGAAGAAGTCGGCTTTCGAATACCGATCGGGTGTGTTCGGACTTGATTTTTTTTTTCCTCCCGCCCTAAATCTTTTACCACTATCCGCAAATTGTGTTACATTTCCTCTACATTTCTCCACTATCCTCCATTAAGCCCACTGGTGTAAATATGCGGATACCTCGGACGGGTAGTAAGACACGGTCCCGATTAACCGGCAGAGATCTCTGTCGAGTCTTCCAGTCCAGCGTTCAAGTCTTTGCTGTAAAAATATTATAGCACCACGTCTTACTACCCGTCCGGTTTAAGTACTAATTACGCTAATAGGTGAGGAATTGGAAAGGTTGAATTTAAAGGAAGTGAACCCACATTTGTGTGTAGAGAGAGAGTGGAAAACCATTTTAGGAAAAAAAAACCAGTTCACCCGACCGAGATTCTAACCTTGATCTCCCCGTTCCTCGGCAGTCTAGCTCAGCACAAAACTAGCGCGTTAGCTAACTACGCCACCGAGGTGGGTTCTCTTTGCTGTAACATTAATGACGTGTTATTCTGTTGTAAATAACGCCGTAGTGCTGTGAATGACCACATCAATAACTCAGAGTTGATATTTGAGGCTGATAATGGAACTGTTATCACTGAGAAGGTCGTGTATGCGTGGTAAAATGTTTATTAGTTATAAACAGAGCTTTTAAATGCTAGGACATAAACACCCGAAATTACTGTCGTATCATGAAGATATGATAGAATCTTAAAACGTTATTGAAAACCAAACATGACATAAATCCGCAACAGATACTTTTTAAATGTTTGTATGTTTTGTAGAAACTTTTTTTTCAACACCGCGTCTTATTATCCGTTCAGTTTATACGCTTACGTACGAATTACGCTAATGGTTTTAGGGATTAGAAAGGTTATATTTAGAGGAAGTGTACCCGCATTTACGTGTATGGAAATTGGAAAAACAATTTTTTTTTAAACCACTCTCAGTAAACTCGACCTAGATTCGAACCATGCTCTCCCCCTGTCATCGGCAGTCTAGTCTACTGCGAGAGTTACGCCTTAGACCACGCGGCCACCGAAGCGGGTGTTTTATCATTATTTTGTATTTGAGGGCGTGAGAAAAGTTGCAAATATATTATTGGTGCTATTTTATAGGTGTTTATATCTAACTATGAAATAAAATTTTTTCCTCTAGAAAATTGGACTATGTTTTATTTTGTATTTATTTGAGACGGTACTGTTTTAATGGCAGTCCCAAGTATTTGTTCCGTTTTAATAAATCACCTTGTTCTCGCAGCTACATCGCAGTTGAGTTCAGTCGTAATTAAAAATGAGGCAATTAAAGGAAACACGAGTGAAAACAAGAGGACAGGATTTCGCCGGTGTTGAAATAGAAGAAACCTTCTCCAATTGTGTTTTTCGGGAAGATTGCGTTCTACGAATTCCTTGAAATAGATTCATCTGTGGAATTTCGACAGGTTCTACTTTCGAGCAAGCCCGGCGGCACGTGCGTGTGTTATAAATAATATCAGGTGGACAGAAGGTGACCAAAAACACACGAGAACTAAGGACAAGGTGAACATAACAAAAGAAAAAGAAAGACATTTCATCAAAAACCTTATTACTCTGCGTTGCGTTGGCAAATTTGTAAACATGGAATACTGGATTAAATAGCCAAGCTCTTTTAATAATGTAGTTACGGTTATAGTCGTATCTTTAATAGCATATTATTTATATTGAAAAAATGACACCTGAACATGGGAGTCGAACCCGGCACTTTTGGCTTAATACACCAATTCTATTACCACTGAGCTATCACAAACTCAGCCTTAAAATATGAGTGAAGAATGACCCTGGGCATGGGATGACACCATTGGCGTACTAAGCCAAAGGTTCCGGGTTCAATTCCAGTGCCCGGGTGTCATTTCTCAATCGAAAGAATAAAACAGGGGAAAAATGAAATAAGTATACACCATTTTTACCTGAACTTTATATCTTATTATTTTTGGCGCGCTAAGAACTCATCTCACGTACAATCACGCTAGAACAGAAAACTTGGCTCAACGTGGTTTTGTAAGCTCCTCATTTGACTGCAACGTTGGAATCAGTTTTAAAAGTTTTGAGCTGCTATCCGCGGAATGAGACTTGCTCTTAATACTTTTGCTTCGAGCTATATTACCTACCTTATCCGGAGTATCTACAGTAGCCTCATGGCTTCTTTGGTGCTGACTGACAGCTCACAGCTGACAGCTGACGGCTTTGGAAAGCTACCGGACCGAATTATGTATCCCTTCGCCGAACCATATGATCTGCAAAAAACATGTGTTTAGCAGCTGTCACTTCTGACAGTCAAAATTTAGGTATATACCTAAATGTTGACTGTCAGAAGTCAGCTGTGAACTGTCAGTCAGCACCAAAGAAGCCATGGGGCTACTGTAGATATTCTTTCATACATACATACTTCAAGTCATATCTGCATTAACTACAGCCGTACATTTCTATACATAGGCTATAACCAATAATACTAACCTATTTCACTGTTGTTATTATTATTATTATTATTATTATTATTATTATTATTACCGCGTCTTACTACCCGTTCGGTTTATACGCACTTACGCTAATGTGTAATGATAGGGTGATTGTGAGATGAAATGGAGGACCTACAGTTTAACGTGGGATCCGAACCACGGTGGTAGGCCTGGCATTTCACACATTCACAAGTTGTGATTAATACACGTCTTGTCAGAGGTGAAGGAAGGGGTTTGGCAATCAGATAGATCTGTGCTGGGACCGAGGATTGAACCCCGAACCCTAAGCACAGAAGTCCCCTAGACCACGAGGTCACCTCCCACCCTTGTTAATATATCTTATTTTATCTTAAAGAGATCCCGCCGAATTCGATTACATTTGTTCTAGGTTAAGTTAGCGCAGTAACCGAGAGTTGAAATAGACCTATAAAGAATGTCTCGATATATGAATCACAATGTTGTTGTAGTAACGGGTTAGTGTTGTTAGGTCACCCTTGCTACGTTTATTGCTGTAATACCCTCACGGCACTGTTGACTATCGGAATGCGCTGATCAGCAGTAAAACAATAAAAAAAAACATGGAAAGGAGAATTTGTGAAGCGGAGCAATTTATTTACTGCACCGGACGATTTTTTTTTATTTCGCTCTTTATCTTTTTTTTAATCAAGTTTGTTGCAGGAAGCGTGCCTGGTGTTTGTATGCACCATCCCCCTCCCCAGCCAACCCCCTCGCCATAACTTAGTGACTTTCTTGGTTATACATTCATCACGCCACTGGAAAAGAGTTTAGAGCCCACTACGATGGTCGAATGGTACAAGGAGTCTTTTTTTAAGTAATAGATTGAACTACCGATTAGGGGGAGATCGAATCCCGGTAGGGTGTACTGAAGATTTTTTTCATAAATTGGTTTTCCACTCCCCTTCCACGCAAATTCGAGTACATTTCCTCTAATTCGACTTTACTGATACCTAACACACCAGGTGACTTAGTACACACTTTAATAAGCGTCTTCTTCGAGTCATTAGAATAATCAATTGATACAACGCGGGCATTAAACAAGATCCCTTATTTGGAGAGCAGAGCTGGGCGGAGTGACAAGTAGTACAGGTCTAGCTCAGGACAGGTAGGAGCTAGGAAAATACCTGAATACCTTGTTATAATATTATAATAACCTTCTGATATTAACATTTATAGGTAAACGATAGTTTATATCATAAGAGAAATTTATTCACAAAATCAAAAGAAAGCAGGGTTAGTTCTCAATCTTTTTTTCTTCTTAGCACCGAGTCTTACTACCCGTTCGGTTTATTTACTTATACACTATAATTAGCCGGTCGGGTGATACGTTGGATATGAGGAGGGTTGGATTTAGAGGAAGCGTATCCGCATTTGCGTGGAGAGAAAGAGATTAGAAAACAAGTAATTATGTGAAAACTAACTTCGGTACACCATGGCCGGGGTTCGAATCGCGGTCTTCTTGTCGTCGGCAATTTAGTCTACCGCGAGAGTGACGCCTTAGACTATGTGGTATTCAACCTGGGGCACGCGAATACATCCGAAGGGGTAAGTAAATTTAATATATATATATATATATATATACATACATAAATATGTTTCTCATTATTTTTGATGTAATTAATTTTAGATGTATATTAGAGAAGGGTGGGCAACCCTGTCGCCAATCGCCACAAGTGGCGAATTGGTCATTTAAGTGTGGCGAATTTGAATTTTCCAGCTCTCACAGTAAAATAAACTTTTTTCTCTGGCGGCGTGTGCTGGTTTTCACTTGATATTTCCTGCTTGAAGTTGGAAACATTCCACTTTTTTTTTTGAATGAGTCAGTGACGCAACACTGCCATCCAAGGCCTTAGCCAGCCAATAATTTCGGGGGGGGGGGG
>CABFWO010002127.1:28417-74942 GCA_902155825.1 Timema genevievae
GGCGGGGGGAGGGGGTTTGTGGGCACATCCCCCGATTGCTGGAGGCTAGAAAAAATTATAAATTATAAACACCTCTAGAAGTTATCTGGAGTGTTTTTATGTCAACATAGCCCCCTAATTGCCGAAGGCTAAGACAAATTATAAATATTAAACACCTCCAGAAGCTCTCTAAAGTGTTTTTTTTATGGCAACACAGCCCACTAATTTGTACTTGTACCTTAATTTTGATATTGTTTGAACAATAAATAAAGCCATATATATTTGGTTAATAAAATTTTGGGGGGTTTTTGAACACCCAAACCTCCCCCCACCCCCGACTACGGCCTTGCTGCCATATCATACTTCCCTCCACTCCTTTTTAACAACACTTCACTTCATCTCTGTCTTCAAACCAAAGGACTGTCAAATTTCGCACTTAAATTGTCTTAAATTTTCAACTTTTTCATCCGAGGCAGTTGTAGCTTGTCAGCCTGTACTGTACATGTTTCTTATAAACTTGTTCAAACAGTTTGTGTCATTTTAAATGTTCTATCGAACAACCTATTTTCTCACTCTTTACACGATGTGGGGAATATAGCTTCTCATTCGCCACACACCTGTGGCTGCATTTAAAAATAAGTTATCACCTCTGGTATAGAATATGTAAAACTCATATTATGCAGCAACAACTTTGGGGGTACAAAGGTTGAAAATAAATTATATCTGGGGGTACGAGAACAAAAAAATGTTGCCTTATACCATGCGCCCAACGAAGAGGGTTTTAGAAACATTAAATCAAAAATTAATTATTATGTGGCCGAGCCAAACTTGAAAGAATTTTCGAAAATTTATGTTTAAGTAAATAGATAAAAAATATATTATTATAAGTAGTTTAGCTAGAAAATATTTTAATGATGAATTTAAAAAAAATGTTGTACTATAAAGATCTTTTGAAAAGAGAAAAACTACAAATTCAAACATGAGAGCGTATTAGGACGCATATCTTCAAAACTAATATTTATTTATTTGTGGTATTTGACGTACACTTTCTAAACCGATTGAATATATCAGTAGATGAGAATTTCTATGAGCGAGAGCGAAAGAGTCTACCAATTTTGCCAGGAAAGGTATTTCCAAATAACTTCCAGAGTTCTTTTACATGTCACAAACGTCATGGGACCGACAGCTTTACTTCTCCTCTGAAGACAGTTGTGCTACAGTTGTTTTTTATCGCTCAAAATAAGCCCGTCGACCTCGGCTAGGTTCGAACCCACGAGCATCGGGTCTTGAGGCCAGCACTTTACTCCAAGACCGCCAAGGTCGACTTCATTATATTAGATTCTAATAGATTTCAACAATGTTATTTCCAAGAGTTTTAAAAACTTGCTGCTTCCAAAAGTTTCCCGATGTTGGTTTCAGAGAATTTTAAAACATTGAAGTTTCCAATAACTTTAGTGTACTGTAATGTTTCCGAGCACGCTATGTTTCCAAAAGTTTCAGGAACAGTAGTGAAGCACGGCGGACGTCTGGCTGGAACCAGTCTGATGGGAAATAAGAACCAGGGAGGTCACCAACCAACTCTTTCTGGGAACCTGTTCCTACGACCAAGGGCAGTGGTCAGAGGTCTAGCGTGTCACAGTGACAACTATCAAGGACAGTGGTCAGAGGTTTAGCGTGTCACAGTGACAACTATCAAGGACAGTGCTCAGAGGTTTAGCGTGTCACAGTGACAACTATCAAGGACAGTGGTCAGAGGTCTAGCGTGTCACAGTGACAACTATCGAGGACAGTGGTCAGGGGTCTAGCATGTCACAGTGACAACTATCGAGGACAGTGGTCAGAGGTCTAGCTTGTCACAGTGACAACTATAAAGAATAGACGTCCGCCACACGCCACTACGCATTCTTATATCTTTTTAATGCACGAGTCAATGGGGTAATGTGGGAGGATGGGCTAGGCCCACACAGCCCCCCTCCCCCCGAGCTATAGGCAACCGTGCACAACCCGTGACTCGTTATTTTCGTTTTATGTCGCCAATTCTTAGGTTGTGTGAGTCTCTCAGATGTCGGATATTTTCCCTTATTTGGTAACTGAGACATTCTTCTTGCGCTTTCCGTTGTGGTACGTGAAACTCAGAGTTGGTCAACATCGGCGATGAATCACCACGTCGTTAACTTTCCCATTAGGATACTCATCTCGTTGTTTGATCTTGCTGGTCACGTGACATCCAGGACCAAGGGCGGGAGAGAGGTAAGCTTGTGCGTATCTAAGATGTTTAAAATCCCAATAGCATATTTACAACGGAAAATGAAACAGCTTGATTAAGAATAGAATATTTTGTAATGAAAATGATTCATCTTGATTACAAATCGAGTATTTTGTAATTGAAATTAATCAACTTGATTATTTTGTAGTGAAAATAATTTGACTTGATTACAAATTGAGTATTTTGTAATTAAAATAACTCAACTTGATTACACATTGAGTATTCAGTAATTAAAATGCTTCAACTTGAATATTTTATAGTGAAAATAATTCGACTTGATAACAAATTGATTTTTTTTTAAATTAAAATAACTCAACTTGATTACACATTGAGTATTTTGTAATTAAAACGATTCAAGTACAATATTTTGTAATGAAAATGATTCATCTTGATTACAAATCGAGTATTTTGTAATTAAAATGATTCAACTTGATTTAGAATATAATAATTTATGATGAAATTGTCTACTATATTTTAATTACAAATTAATATTGGTTTTATGTAAAAATAACTTTATTATTTGTGTTATTTTATATGCATTGATAATATCTATCAAAAGTGACAGCTGTAGATCATATGACTTGACGTATGAATATATGAAAGTATAACTAGTAACTTTTCTAGGTGTCAAATAAGGAAGACTCTTCTATTAAAATTGAACGAGTAAATGTTTCTCCGGTTGTTTCTTGATAGTAGTCATCAATATTTCAGTACAAGTTTATCTACTGAAATAGTTACGGAAACACATCCCATTCGTATCTCCCCACGGACCGGTATGTGTGTTACTTTGTCTGCACCTGTCTCTCCAACATAAGGGGGGGGCCCACACCTCGCAGATCCGGTACATTGGGGTCACGTGACCTCGTTTAGACCGCGGGTAGCGTCGCCGACCTCTGAAGGTTGCCATGGTAACCATGCTGATCGAGGTCGTCCCCTTGTCAATCTCCCTCCCCCCCTTTCCCTGCTGTCTCCCCTCACCTACTGACCATACGTATTGATGGCAGTTTTAATTTGATATATAGCGTGGCATGTAACTAAATTTAAGATGTATCGAGCCAATTAAATCGATATATCAGTTGTATCCGATGTATTTAATTTGATATATAGCGTGGCATGTAACTAAATCTAAGATGTATCGAGACAATTAAATCGATATATCGGTTGTATCCGATGTATTTAATTTGATATATAGCATGGTATGTAACTAAATCTAAGATGTATCGAGACAATTAAATCGATATAAACGGTTGTATCCGATGTATTTAATTTGATATAAAGCGTGGTATGTAACTAAATCTAAGATATATCGAGACAATTAAATCGATATATCGGTTGTATCCGATGTATTTAATTACATTTGTCCGGGAGATCTACATTTTATATTATCATCACCGCGTCTTACTGCCTGTAGAGGTTATACGCATGTATGATATTTACTACTAATGGGGTAGGAAACATTTTAGAAGTAATATACCAGCATTTGCATGGAAGGAGAGTGAGAAACTATTTAGGAAAAACCAACCTCAGTACAGCCGACAGGGATTAAAACCCCAATCTCTCCACAATTGGCAGTCCAGTATATTGCGAGAGTGAAGACTTAGACCAGCCGTGAGCAAACTAAGGCCCGCGGACCGCATGAGGACCGTCACGTATTTTTATGAATCCCGAAAACTATAACTACGGTGTACATATCCACGGAAAAAAAATTAGTAATTTTAAACTACTCAAATTTAAAAAAAATGAGACAGGCTCACGAGAAACGAACCGGAGACATTTAGTAGCGCATTGTAACGCTAAGACAAAGGCCCCATGGTTCGACTCCCGAGTCTACGTGTCCTTTTTGTTTCAACCAAATTATATTTAAGAGATGAAAAAAAGTTTGGTAAAACATTTTGACTTGGAGACTTTAACGGGTGATTAAGAAGAACTGAAATTTTCTTGGATTAATTTATAAGTCGTGTGATGAAATAATCAGTTGGTTTAGTGAAGGGCGCGTTAGATAACTCCATTAAAAAAATATTAAACTTAGCTACATTATTTTTTAACCATTTAGTATTTGCTTGACATCATTGAGGATAGCTCAAAAGTTACTTTAAACACTGTTCATAAATGTGCATACGTCAACTCATTAAATCTGAAGCTGTCACTTTTGATAGATATTATTATTACCTATAAAATAACAATATTAATAATAAATTAAGATATTATCAATTTTGGTCGCAAAAGATTAGAGGTTCTTTCTTTTAAATTGGAATGCAACATTCTTCCGCTATCAATCATTTATCATATTGGCTAAAAAAAATTACGCTCTCAATCAAATAGTCCGCTTATGCATAAAAACCGTGTCGTTTCATGTAGTGTTGCCAGGGTAAGCAGAGCTTGTTGAAACTGCAACTTGTAAATTGTTATCACTCAGTGGTCAGGTATCAACGAACATACATTCCCATGTGAGGTGTGTAGAGCAGAGTCTATGTATGATTGGTCAAATGGGGACAGAGTGGGGGAGAACATATCACAGGTACAGTTTTAACAAGCTCTGCTTATCCTAGCGACACTACACGTCACTGATACACTCCCATGTGAGGTGTGTAGAGCAGAGTCTATATATGATTGGTCAAATGGGGACAGAGTGGGGGAGAATATATCACAGGTACAGTCTTAACAAGCTCTGCTTACCCTGGCAACACTACACGACACCCCAATACATCAAAATGATCCCATCACACCTCCCATATGTCAAGTAACATTTCTCCTGTATTTAGACATTAAAGACGGTCATATTTTGTTTACGGGCACAAGCGCTAGAAACACGGTTTACATATTCCAGGTATGAGAGCGAGAGAAAGGAATCTCTCCACTGGTAATTTTTCTGTGACTCCTCGCCGTCAGATGGACGGACCGCTGGTCCGTTGTTGGACGAGGAGAAAACCTGCGTATCAAGCCAACATACACTCAGGACAGGTTCCTTCCTATAAACAGCATCATCAGCGTCGACAAGATGTCGTTCATTGTCAATACCTTGGGGATATTTGCTACGTCTCTGCATATCTATATAGTATGAATTTTGGTTCGAAGAACAGTAAATAAACCCCCCTCGGTGACGTAGTTAGTTATTATTAGCACCACGTCTTACTACCTGTTCGGTTTATACGCACTTACGCTAATGTGTAATGTTAGGGTGATTGTGAGATGAAATGGAGGACCTACAGTTTAACGTGGGATCCAGAACCACGGTGGAGGCCTGGCATTCCTCACATTCACAAGTTGTGATTAATACCGTAGTTAGTTAACGCACTAGTTTCGTTTTGAGCTCGACTGCCGAGGACGGGGAGATACGAGGTTCGAATCTCGGTCGGGTGAGCTAGGGTGGTTTTCCCTCAATCATTTTCCACTCTCCCTCCATGCAAATGCAGATTCACTTCCTCTAAATTCAACCTTCCCAATTTCTAATCCGTTAGCGTAATTAGTACTTAAGCGTATAATCCGAACGGGTAGTAAGACGCGGTGATAAATAATAACAGTAAATAAAATGCAAACATATTCCTTTGCGGCCAATATTGCCAACCTTTCTCTATTTGTTTTATTTTATAAGCATTGATAATATATATATTAAAAGTGACAGCTGAAGATAACATGACTTGATGTATTAATATATTAAAAGTGTTCTAGTAACTAACTTCTACTACTGTTCTTCCTACCAAAATCATAGTATAGATTATACCCTCCTTTATAAATTGCTATTAAGATGGGGATGTCGGTGGGGACGCTAGTAAAGGTAACTGTTTTTGTAGTTTTTATAGCAAAACTTTTTTTTGTACAAAATAAATCAAAAATATTTTTTCAGTACAAACATGGGGAGTAATTTTCCTCACACGGTGATATCAACAGTTCCTGAATATATGTCATGAGCATCGTGGCATTTATCCGACAAACTTTTTTAAATGAAGAGAAAAAGTTATCATTAAATTCCAGAAAGCCCTTGACAGATATTCATGAAATTTTGAGGTGATCATGTGAAGAAAATTATATTCTATGTTTTTACTGGAACAATATTTTATTTATATAGAAACTAAAACGTTATTATTTTTTTTTCAAAATGTATACGATCATCTTGACACAAAAAAGAAGCTCTTCTCGAGGCCAACTAACCGAGATATTTTATTTACAAGATTACACTCAAACTAGAAAATGTAGTCAGGTGTTCTTTCACTTGCCAAGAGTGAAATTTGGTATTCGTGATATAGTTTCTTCATATATGCGTAATTAAATTTCAAGTTATTATAATTTTTTTTAATAAAATGGTTTAGTTGGCATCAATTCCACTGTTTTTTAATGTAAACTACAGAAAGCTGCACCAGGATGCGAATACAGGTTTTAATCGCAGGCCTATTACCTACCTTAGTAGTTTTTTTTAAATAGGACTAAACTGGCTCTTAAGGCTTATTATTTATCACCAAGTCTTACTACCCGTTCGGGCTGTATGCCTATGTACTAATTACGGTGTGTTAAGGATTAGGTAGGTTAAATTTAGAGGAAGCGTGCCCACATTTTCATGGAGGGAGGGTTAAAAATAAATTAAAGAAAACCACCCTCATTACAATTCAATCAGGATTCGAACCTATTATCACCCCATCAATGTCAGTCCATTCGATTGGGAGAGTGACGCGTTAGACCGCGCGACCACCAATACGGGCGAGAGCTTCAAACAAATATAAAAAATAAACTGTGATATAAATTAAAGAATCAAGGTTTAATAATTAATGTTGCAACATCTTTTAACAAGACGTGACCTGCTTCAAGGGCCGCATGGTCTAAGGCGTCACCCTCGCAATAGACTAGACTGCCGATGAAAGGGTGATCGGGGCTCGAATCTCGATCGGGTGTATTGTGGGTGGGGTTTTTTAAATTATACTCTTCCATCATGAAAATGCGAGTACATTTCTCTACATTCAACTTTCCTCATCATTAACTCATTAGCGTAATTAGTAAGTATGTTTATAACTTGAACAGGTATTAAAAAGCGTTGCTCAAAAAAAGTTTAAAAACGAATGAGCCAGAAATCAGATTATTACATTCATACAGAAAGTAGCTGGATTCGAGGTGAGGCCACCTAGATCTTCAGCCACAAGGAAGAACAAGGAGGGATTTAGGCATTTTTAAGCCTAAGAAAGTGCCAAAAGCCACATGTTTAAGGTGGGAGTATAGAGAACGTTAATTAAGGTAAGTGCTTTTGCAGTTTTTATAATAAAACATTTTTTGGCCTAAATAAATCAAATATTTCTCCAGTAGAAACATATAGCTGTTTAATTTCCTTCCCATGGTGATATCAACAGTTGTTGAATATCTGTCAAGGATGTCCTGGAATTTTTTGACAACTTTTTCTCTTCATTTAAAAAGTTTCTCATCTAATACCGCCATGCTCATTACAGATATTCAACAACTGTTGATATCAACATGTGAAGGAAAATTAAACTCCTGTTTTTAGCGGAGCAAAATTTGATTTATTTTGGCCAATAAATGTTTTGCTATAAAAATTTAAAAAATCCCTTACCATAACTCATGTCCCCTACACTCCCACCTGAGTAGATGAATCAGTCAGGAAATTCAAACATTACGAGAATACGACAAACGTATTTTCTGACGTAATATTAGAAAGGAATAGTGATTTGTGCAATTATGCCAATACCCGCTATTATATCTGTTCCAAGTACTGTATTTGCTATGACCTTGTAGGTACCATTGAAAACAAGTGTCTAGCCACCAAGAAACTAGTTTGTCGATATCTAAATATGTGAAACCATTCAGTAAATGAATTACCTATAGTCGTATCCACGTATGAAGAAACTTACGTGACTCTTGAAAATGTCACTGTGACCATTTGTCCCCGATTTTTGGACAATCCCCGAAGCAGGACTTACGTACACGGAATGTATTTGTCCTCGATTTGTTGAATAAATTAATGCAATTTAAAATGTAAATGGATTATATGAAAGTGTTTTAGTCAAGTCAGTTGCTAAGGAGCTAAGATGTTAAATCTGACAGAAATCCAAATTCATTCTGACTTTTTTACTTTCTCTCGACACCTCAAAGAGAAATTATTGTGATCGTCAAAACAATGGAACTCAAGATTTTTATAAATGTCGACGTTTCGTGACCCCATGAAGGCAAAAAAGTGGTTTTAGCATTGCCGTCTGTCTGTCTGTACCTTGGGCTAGAGTCGAAACTATTTTAACGATTGGTATCTGGGATTTTCATGAGGTCTTCCCGAGGGGTTTTCAAAATTAAATATCTAACCTTAAAAGTTAAGGGTATTTTAATGAAGGGCAAAACGAGAAAAAATCGATTATCTCAAAATTCGCTCTAACTATTTTGATTTAATTTTATATCTAGACACTGTTTATCATTATAAACAAGATGGCAGTTCTCATTTTCTCATGAAAATTACTTTGAGAATGCTTTATATGGGGGAAATTTTCCAATTTTCATCATTTCTCCGCAACTATTTAATAAACGAAATAGATTTAAAAAAATTGTATTTGAAATATATTATTATAAAACCAATAATTTCTGAGCTATAAACAAATATATACATATATAATTTTTAATTCAGGTCTCTGAAAATGAATTTGATTCTTATTCTCTTTGGCGGACAAAGATGTTTCTCTTTTCTCGATTTTCCTGTAACAGTGTTTCTAGTTCCTAATGCCTTAGATTAAGTAAGTGTATATTACTTTAGTTATGATCTTTGGTGAAGTGTTCCTACAACAATGTATAGACCTATTATTTCGTTCCACAAATCTTACGAATTTTTAGTAAATGTCTATTTTAAGACAAAAGCGAGAGAAAGTCTATGCGATGCGCCGTACCATTTATTTTTCACTAACTTTTGTTTCTGACTGTGCTTGGGCTAGTTCATTACTTTCATCGGGATGGTTACAAAACCTTTTAATTACAAAATTACCTTACTTTTACAGGTTTTCCAGAAAACAATTTTTTTAAATCACGGCTTAACCTTTTTTTTTTTTACAATTTTTCCGTTTAATACATATATTGAATATTTAAGAAAACCATCCTAAAGGCCAAACTAAAATCAACATTACTATAAGTTATGTTTCCATTATTTAGTGTTTTCAGTATTATTTGTGTTACTGTATAAATAAATGTGTTTAAAAAACAACACTGTATAACCACCTCTTGTTAATTCTACCATATCTAGACGACGTATTTTTGTTAACATCTAGAAAGAGAAGAGATAGGATTAGGATTGAAGAAGAGATAAGGTCAAGAGTTGGGGTACAGGGTGTATAAGATATAGTAGAGGAAGGTAGGATGAGATGGAATGGACACGTAATGAAGATGGAAGGGGAGAGGATTCCAAGAAAATTAATGGATATGAAGTATGTAAGGAAGAAACCGTAAGGGAGCCCAAGGAAGAGATGGGAGGAACAGATAGCAGTAAGTGTGCAAGTGAGAGGAGGAGAGTGGAAGAATGCTAGAGGAAGAATGGTGGAAGTACAGAGGGAGATGGAGGCATTTTAAAAACCAGACCTTCTTAACCACAGGCTGGAAACAGTTCATCATGATGATCTAGAAACCAAATTTCTCGATTTTGTTTAAATGTTTAGGTGCAGAATTAGTCAAGTAGTAAAATTCACCGACATCTCCTTACTCTCGATTAAGATCCTTCGCATTTCTCTGTTTTTTCTTTCTGATCTGAGGACACAATGTTTCATGTGAAGTATTGTATCACTTTCATATTATTTATATAATATATCGCTACATAGACCTAATTTACTGTCAACGTCAAATAACTCGAATGTGATAAACGTTATTTATTTTGAAAAGAGAAGTTTGTTATTTTTTGCTTTAAAAACTGCGAAAAACTGGCCTTAGTTCGTGTCTTTCCTTCCTCCTTTCAGTTCAACCTAAATTCCCTCCTCAAACTTTTTTTTTCTCTCTTAACCACTTTTATGCCACGAGTCTGGATAATGTCTCGAAAGGAACTAGGCTACCAATTGTCAAACCAATCCATATCCCCCCTTAAGGTGGGAGTGTGGGGATTACGAGTCAAGGGCAGTATTTTGTACTTTATATAGCAAACATTTATGTTCGGCAAAATAAAAATAAAACATTTTTCCAGTAGAAACATAAGAGTTTAATTTCCTTCACGTGGTGATATCAACAGTTGTTGAATATCTGTCATCAGGATTGCGGCATAGATGAGAAACTTTTTAAATGAAGATAAAAAGTTGTCATTAAATTCCAGGACAACCTTGACAGATATTCAACAACTGTTGATATCACCGTGTGNGTACATTAAATACCACTACCCCAACGCGACTTGACATCGGCACCAAATACGTCATAAATACAGGTGGACACTGAGGGGATGGACATCTAGTACATGGTCGGATAAAAAGGGCTCAAGTCCAGTTTTCATTTCGTAAGGACCAACCATTTTTAAAATAAAACATAATTATTATGAAGGATACAGAAAGAAAAAGAGTGATAGTCATCTGTTAGATATCATGAGATCTTTCTAATACACTTTAGATTATGGTGAAAAGAGATCTCTGTCATATTTAAATTGAGCTAGTGCTGCCATCTGTTAAACAATCATGATACCTTTATAATTCACTTTATATTATGGTTAAAAGAGGCCTCTGTCATATTTAAATTATTAAAAAAAAAGTATTTGCTGGACTCCTTGTGAGTTTTGAGATATAAAAGTTGTTGTCCTTGAAAATGTTCGTAATGTGACTTCCCCCTTATTCCCCTGTACCCTTAATATTTATCACAACTGATTAAGGTGGGACGGAAGTGAGCGCGAGTCCAGTTGAGTACATTTGCGGCTTTTATACTTTAAAAAAATTCGTACCAAATAAATAAAATATTGCTTCATTAGATACGTTTTATACAAGTGTTGATATCACCTTCTGAGGAAAATTGGAACTCTTTATATTTTTACTGGAGCAATATTTTATTTTATTTGGTAAGAGAATGTTTTGCCATTAAAAACTGCAAAAACACTTAACCTTAATTTGCTTCTTTTCTCAAGCTCAAGAAACTTGACGTACACGATTGTTACTCTGAGCTCGCAGTTGAAAGCATGTTAAATTATATCTGTGCGCCGATCCTGACTACAGGTAAGCGAAGTCGACATCCTAACCATCCACAAGGCGATGACCATCACAAGGGTGTGTAAAGAAAACCGCATTAGGGTACGGCCAGACTGGAGCGAGCGAGCGCGCGCGCTTGAAAGATAGAACTGGTTCTATTTTTAAAGCTCACGCGCGCTCGAGCCGGAACAGTCTAGTTTACAGGCGCTGGGCAATATTATTGTATGTTGGTTCATTGAGTGCTAGGAAAACTTCTCATTTTGACATTTTTATTACTATCGATAGGTTTAGCACACTTGCTACTAACGGCCTAATTTAATTGGTAAGATTATAAACTATATATTATATATGTAAAATTGATATGTTAAAATATTTCAATATTAAAATGAAAGTAGGCCTTTACAAATAAGAATCGCCATTAGCGTGGAGAGAGGATGAGAAAACCGCAACAATAAATCACTTGTCAAAACCACCCTCAGTTCACTGAGCTAAGATTCGAACCTTTGCCTCCTCGTCAACAACTATCGAGAGCTATCTGCTAATCACGCGCTACGCTTGTCAGTCTGGCCGAACCCTAACATTAGAACAGAGAACAAAACCGGCTAAATCGAGCTGCGTTGTGTGTTGGATCATTAGGGGGTTGTTAAGGTGCTTCGAACTCGCTTCGGTGGCCGCATAGGCTAAGGCGCTACTCTCGCAGTAGACGGGGAGATCAAGGTTCGAAATCTTGGTCGAGTGAACTGAGGATGTTTTTTTTTTTCAAAAATTGTTTTCCTCTCTTCCTCCAAAGAAAATGTGGGTGCACTTCCTCTGAATATAACAATCATAATCCCTAAAACTATCATCGTAATTAGTACATAAACGTATTAACCGAAAGGGTAAGCAAGACGTGATGCTAAAAAATAGTTTAAAAAAGGTGTCGCGACGCGACAGCAGCAGTTCAGATGTCGAGTCGCGGTCGCGGGATGCAGTGTTTCCCTGCAGAGCAGCGACTGGCGATCAACCGAGCGTGTGTCATCTTCGTCAAGTACAGATGGTTCCTCGGTTTTAAGAATTTTTTCCATTGTGTTTTCTTACATTTTTCGTGTTTTTTTAAAATCATTTGTGACCCCGTGACTTTTTTTTTTAGCACCGCATCTTATTCTACTACCCGTTTGGTTAATATAGGCCTACTTATGTAGCCTAATAATTACGCTAATGGTTTTAGGGATTAGGAAGGTTATATTTATAAGAAGTGTATCCACGTTTGCGTGGAAGAAGAGTGTGGTATCATTTTGGATAAACCCCCCCTTCAGTACACACGACCAAGATTCGAACCTCGATATCCCCGTCTTCGGCAGTCTAGTCTACTGCGAGAGTGACGCCTTATACGATACGGCCACAGCAGCAGGTTACGACTGACAGTACTGTAGATCTAGTGACTTTATCAGCCCTTCCTATTAAAACTGTAGCAGGTTACGACTGACAGTACTGTATATCTAGTGACTTTAGTAGCCCTTCCTATTAAAACTGTAAGCAGGTTACGACTGACAGTACTGTATATCTAGTGACTTTACCAGCCCTTCCTATTAAAACTGTAGCAGGTTACGACTGACAGTACTGTAGATCTAGTGACTTTACCAGCCCTTCCTATTAAAACTGTAGCAGGTTACGACTGACAGTACTGTAGATCTAGTAACTTTACCAGCCCTTCCTATTAAAACTGTAAAGTACCAAAGGTGTTCATTTTGTCGGAACAGGCTGTGTTTGTAATACTCCGGACAAGCTCGTGGCAGAGAAGGTTGTCTTGACAGTAATTAGTGGTTGTGTTAATGAGATGGTGTGCCCTCAGGGGGGCTTAGTACTACTGGTAGGAAAGAAAAAGGAGAACCAAGGAGAAAGGGAGTGTCTGGAGGAATGTGGCCTCCGCCTTCTAAACCTCCTCAGTGGCTGAGGATGTCTGATCTGGAGACCCTGGGATGGTTGTCTGAATATACTCAAGAGTTCGTTGTCTGCAATAGACCCTGGGTTTCTTTGTCTTCAATAGACCTTGGGTTTCTTGTCTGCAATAGCCCTGGGTTAGTTGTCTGCAATAGCCCTGGGTTAGTTGTCTGCCATAGACCCTGCTTAGTTGTCTGCAATAGACCCTGGGTTCGTTGTCTGCAATAAACCCTGGGTTCGTTGTCTGTAACAGACCCAGGGTTAGTTGTCTGCAATAAACCCTGCGTTAGTTGTCTGCAATAGACCCCATGTTCAACCTGATGTACGTACTATCTGTTGTAGTTTCTGTCCCACACTCTTCACTGAGGAATTTACACGATGTCTCAAGCTTGAGGTTCCCACCAACTTGAAGGTAAATATCCTCATTCTGTATCATTTACTATGAGAAACTTATAAAAACATTAGAACAATCCTCAGTTATATTAGAACGTTGGGAGTCTGTCAACAAATAACTTTATATCCATGTTCCTCAGCATTTACTTTGATCTCAGAGCTGAGACAATTTCATGTGGAACGTCTCGGATATAAATCAAATACATTTTTTTTTATCATTATAAAACTTTAGATGTAAAGTTTATGATCCTCTAAGCTCTAGGCAAATGTTTATACCACTTTTAGCTTCATTTTGATGTGAAACATATTTTGAAATAACAAAAGCAACTTTTTGAATAATGCGAATTTTCTGGACGTCTGCAAACGCTTCTCAGCGCTCCAGTAGGCGCCCTCCCCTCAACCCCCTCTTTCTGCCCCCCCTCCCCCCCATAAAGCTTTTGAATTTGATATTTGACGTGATACCATTTTTTGTGTGTACACCAAGTCTTACTACCCGTCTTGGTTATCCGAATTGAGGATTAAGAAGATAAATAAGGAAAATTCCTAAGCTCGCGTCGGGGATTCGAACACCGACCTCACCGTCAACGGTGAACCAGGAAACTACATGAGCTTGTCGTTTAGTCCGTCCGCGCGTCCATCGACGCAGGTATTATCTTTGATTGAACACGTCTGTTTACCAAATTTGGGTTGAATTGGTCAATGAAGGACGATACCAAACGTTAAAAAGGACAAGACAAAAAAAATTCATGCGTTATTTTCCCTATTAGGTCTATATTTTTTAATTTAACTTTAAAATTTAGATTGTGGTGATTTGCCAAGAATTTTTCCCCCAAAATTTCACTAAATCTTTTAAAAGAGTTTAAATTTAAATATTGATGCAATTATTTTTCTAAAAGTTTACATTTTTTCTATTATATTTTTAAAAATCTAAATTTATAATGTGGTTACATCAAATTTTGTTTTAAAAAAACTTTTTTTTCTAATTTTTATTTTAAAAACCTTAAAATGTAGAATGTGGCCGAATGAAACTATTTTTTTTCTTCTAAAATTCCAATTTTATCTACAGGATTATTCAAAAGTAATGGTGCAAAAGTGAAACGGTTCTATACTTAAACGAACTGATATAAAACAACCGTCATGACACGAAAAGGTGACCTGGTGGTCTAGGGGTAAGGTGTCAGACTTCTGTGTTGGGGGTCCGGGGTTCAATCCTCGGTCCTGGCACAGATTTATCTGATCACCAAACCACTTCCTTCACCTCTGACAAGACGTGTATTAATCACAACTTGTGAATGTGTGGAATGCCAGGCCTCCACCGTGGTTCGGATCCCACGTTAAACTGTAGGTCCTCCATTTCATCTCACAATCACCCTACCATTACACATTAGTGTAAGTGCGTATAACCCGAACGGGTAGTAAGATGCGGTGATAATAATAATAAAAGTAATTATAATAATGACACGAAAAGACAGAAGAACTCTCCAAGATTCAAAATCACTCAAGGTGTTCGATGTGGACGCCGTTGGTTACACGGCGGACGTCTAGACGGTAGTCCAGTTCGGCCCAGAAACTTCCCAACATATCCTCGGGTATCAATTCCACCGCGACAAAGATCCGTTGTTTAAGGTCATTCAGTTACCGTGGCTATGGGGCCACTTACACGATGTCCTTGATGTATCCACACAAAAACAAGTCGCAGGGTGTATACATTTAATTTATATTTAATACACTGATCCAAGTTTGGTTTAACAAGACCTACTAATATATATATAGTTATTATATTATTAATTTTGGGTCATATACCCTTAAGTCTGGCGATCGTGGAGTAAGAATGAGTATCGGTAGCAAAATATCGATGCTTAACATCGCTGTCTACATCGGAGAAGTACCATCGATGTTTGAAAAACGTTGGTCTCTAAACATCAATTATTATTATAACCCTAAACCATCGATGTTTTAGCTTTAAAAAACATCGAACCTCTTAAATTTAGAATATGAATATTGTTTAATGATTGCTGTGATAAGCACAAAGTATTATTAAATTAATATAAAAAACATCGATGTTTCTAACCCCAAATCATCGACGTTTCTTTTTTTTTTAACATCAAAACGTCTAGACTTTGAATAAGAGCATGTTTAATGATTAATGAGGTAATCACAATATTACTAAATTAATATCTAAATAGAAAGAAGGTTAAGGTAGTTCACCAATTCGTGTTTTTACAAACGATGCTATACAGCGAGAGTTTTAAAATTGCTTTAAAACCAATTAAATTTTTAATTTTTTTGCATTGATGTTTTATCCCTAGTTTGAACTTTGAATCTACAAAATAAATCATCGATAGTACCGTAAAACATCGAAGGTCTCAAAACAACGATAGTGAAAAACATCGAACATCGAAAACAAAACATAGATGTTTTGAAAACATCGACCATCGATGCTCACTCATCCTTATCTTGGAGGCCAGAGCAACATTGTCAAATCCTCTTGTCCGATCCGACGCACCGGTCGGGTGGTATTCAGGTATCGACGAACACCACCCCAGGCAAGGACTTTATACCGTTCTCCTCCCGTTCAATCCGTTACTTATCGGTTAGCTTCGACAACACTCTCACTACAGGCCTTCTGTTTGGCGCCCTTACTTTTGAATAAACCTGTATTATAATCGCATCAGTGGCCGCGTGGCCTAACGCGCTACTCTCGCAGTAGACTACACTGCCAATGACGGGGAGATCGAGGTTCGAATCTCGGTTAGGTGTAGAGAGGGTGGTTTTAAAAAAAAGTGTTCTACGCAAATGCGTCTAAATATAGCCTTCCTAATCATTTGCCAATCAGCGTTATTAGTACAAAAGCGTATAACCCGAACGGGTAGTAAGACGTGGTTCTAAAATAATATTATATATATTTTTTAAACGAGCTTAATATTTTGAGTGTCTCTAAGAATGTTTTTTCTTCCAAAAAGTCTTTAAGTTAATCAGTTGAGTAAGAACGAGCGACCTTGGACTCTCGCATTCGCCGACCATGACCTAGGATTCTGTTCCAGCAAATTGTTGCGTGCGTCGTTCGTTTGTTTTATTTGTGTTACAAACAATTGAATGCATTAGAGCTGTAATATTTTCATAATATGTTATATTTCCTTGAGTTCTTCACGGTCGGAATTCGTGAAAATAACAAACTAAAATATATATATTTTTAAATAGTGACATTACTTAATTGGTTAAAGAAGTAACAGTATCTTTTGTTTTGTTTTTTATAGCGGAGAGTTTGGCCCTACAATTCAACACACGTTTGGGTTATTCATATATTTATACTAATGAGGTAGGAATCGGGAAGGTATAATTTAGAAGAAATGTACCTATGTATTTGCGTGAAGGCATTTAGTTTAAATATTTAAATATACACATAAAACACTCTCTATTGCGTCAGTCCGCGATCGGACCATACATACTGAACGGCAACACCATCTGTTGGCGAAGATAGTGCCAACATCTGCGGATAGAGGGTGTCATGTGGTCAGCACAACGAGCCCCTCCGGCCGTTAATCTCAGTTTTCTAGACCGGGGCCGCTACTTTTTCATTAAAGTAGTTCCTCATTTTGTGCTCCCGAGGCTGAGTTGACCCCCCTTACAGAACTCAGTGCTTCGCAGATAACTCTGTAAGTGCCGGGGATCGAACCCGAGAGCTCTTGAATTGTAACCAGGAACTCTGACCACAGATATAGAGGGGGGGTATTTTTAAATATAAACATATAAATAGTAAATATGTTTTAAAATAATAATTTTATCATATAAATTCAACTGTCGAGAAAGAATGAAAAATCGATAAGTGATAAAGCCACTCTAAATGCACCCGACTGGAATTAGAACCCCGGCCTCCAAGTCCCCGACAGTACATTCTATTGAGATAGTGACGTCTTAAGACAATCGACCACCGAGGCGGGCTATTTTTTTATTTATTTTTTAGCACTGTGTCTTTACTGCCCGTTCTGGTTATACGCTTAAGTACTAATTAAGCTAATGGGTTAGTAATTGGGAAAATTGAATATTGAGAAAGTGAACCCAAATTTGCGTGGAGGGAGAGTGGAAAACCATTTAGGGAAAACCACCCCCAGTTCACCCGACCGAGATTCGAACCTCGATCTCCCCGTCCTCGGCACGAAACTAACGCGTTAGCCAAATACGCCACCAAATATAAAACACACAATACAGGAATTTGTTATGTAAAACTTGGTTGTGTTTTTTCTATGATGATGGTGTTTCTAGTTCGTGTTTAAAATAAATAAACACCTTTTTCTACAAACTGTGATTTAAAATCAATAGTAATGATATTTATCCGTGTGTTTGTAAAAGTAAAACAACGAATAGCGAAGGCACGACACAAAATACTAAGTTTGTTATTTGTTTGTATAACAAACAGTCCCCAGCACAAACAGTTTCTAAATAAAGGTGGTCGCTGTTTTGACTAAACTCAACCTAGTGTCGCAACGACGACCTTAACTTCTCCGGCGCTAAACATAACCAGCTTTTTACGAATTCGTAATATTTGTACAATTAAACGCTGATGCGCGGATTGTTAAATCGTTTGATTGTTTGCATCAGTTGTGTGTGTTTTTTCCTTGAGTTGTTTTAGCACTACGTCCTACTGTCCTACTGTATTAGAGTTAAATTTGGCCACAAACATTTTTTATATAAAATCTGTAAAAATACAGACCTTAAGGCGGCCGCCTCGTTCAACGAGAAAAGCATCAGTCGCTGTCAGGCCACACGGTTTTAAATACAATGGTCTGTGTCGTTTTATACAACTACTTCTCTAATTTACCTAAGCTTATATTCCCTTTCGCCTTTCACTTACAACCACGCTTTGTCATGTCAATAAAAAAGGGAAGAACGAAAACTACGAAACTTCGTATCTCAAATTAAAGAGGAAAGCTCGCTGCTACAGAAGCCCCATGACTTCTTTGGTGCTGACTGACAGCTTTTAAAAGTTACCAGACCAAATTATGTATCTCTACGCCGAACCATATGATCTGCAAAAAACATATGTTTAGCAGCTGTCACTTCTGACAGTCAAAATTTAGGTATATACCTAAATGTTGACTGTCAGCTGTCAGCTGTGAACTGTCAGTCAGCACCAAAGAAGTCATGGGGCTACTGTACTTATGGAAAATGTGGAGAGCACTGATCTTCGGTTCGAATCTTAACAAGACACTTTCATTGAAGAGCAGACAGTAGGCGGAGACCTTATCTTCTTCCTCTTAGAGAAAAGAGGGGTAAGGTAATTTCCATGTTCCGACCAAAGGAACTGTTTTTATCAACAGCTCGCTAAGAACAGACCTACCTAATGTTCTCCGTTGCCGAGATTTCACTCGAAAGCGCCATAATAAAAACCCTAGAGTTGTTAGTTCTCACATTTAAAACCATAAAATGTTTCTGATAAGCGTCTACAAGGTGCTCAAAACGAATTAAAGGGTGTTCAAAAAAATAGCTTCAGCCGATATTGTCAGGGTCAGTGATGTGAAATACCCGGGTATTTATTTTGGTTGTATTTACCCGAATCTTTACCCAAAATGGGTATTTTTGCGGTTAGTTATAGTTCTTCTTCAGGTTTAACTGCTAATTTACCCATAAACAGTTTATAAATACTACCTGCTTCGGTGACCGCATGATTTAACGCGCTAATTTTGCAGTAGACTAGACTACTGATGACGGGGAGATCGAGGTTCGAATCTCGGTCGGGTGTACTGAGGGTGTTTTTTTCCCCTAAAACCCGCCTCGGTGGCGTAGTTGGCTAACGCGCTAGTCGTGTTGAGCTGGACTGCTGAGGACGGGGAGATCGAGGTTCGAATCTCGGTCGGGTGAACTCTGGGGGTGGTTTTTCCTAAGTGTTTTTCCACTCTCCTTCCACGCAAATGCGGGTTCACTTCCTCTAAATTCAACCCTCCCAATTCCTAATCCATTAGCGTAATTAGTACATTAAGCGTATAACCCGAACGGGTAGAAAGACGCGGTGCTAAATATTATTATTTTTTCCTAAATGGTTTTAAACCCTCCCTCCACGCAAATGCGGATACACTTCCTATAAATATAACCTTTCTAATCCCTAAAACCATTAGCGTAATTAGTACACAAACATATAACATATAACCCACACGGGTAGTAAGACGCGGCGCTAAAAAAAATGAATCATGACAATATGACCAAACGGAATAGTATGAAATATATTGTATTGAAAAAGTAAGGATTTAGCTCAATATCTTTAAAAGTCAGTATTTCAAGATGACCAGTAGAACAGTTGCTCAATCTGAGCCCATTCAATGATATGTTTTTTAAATACCGGTACATCAATACAAGTAAAAAACCCAATAATTACTTCTTATCTAGTATGGACATTTCCTATCTGTGTACAGTTTTATTATGATGAAGGAAAAACCATTACATTTTACACCTTTATATGAAAAATAACCTTTCATTTCAATCAAAATAGTTTTCTATGCATACTCATTAATTTACGACACTAAAGAGATACAAAAGCTATTCAGTATTTTATGACGTTATTGTTCTATTCGTCTGAATCGGAAAGTGAATCAGACTTCGTGGTCAGAATCACTTGGGGATTGATTCATCTTCAAATTATTCTGTTTCTGAATCTACTTTTATATTTTGATGTTTCTTTATGACTTTCCTCGTATTCTAGCATTCTAAACTTCGTAGATATGGAACTGGGCTCATGTTCATCTATCTATACCTGCCTTGGGAATAAGATTTTGAGTTAACCATTTTCATTATTTTATCAAATAGTTTAACTTTGCAGCCATTTCTGATGCCAAGCGATTTTTTCTTTTTACTGTGGATCCAGCTGAATCTGCTGAGTGATCTTTCTATTTTAAATTTGACCTTAAAGTTATTTAAGATAACTCATGTAATAAGGATGGAGAAGGAGAGGATGATGGAGATGAAGTATGTAGGAAAAAGACCGCAAGAGAGGCCAAGAAAAAAGATGGGAGGAACAGATAACAGAAAGTGTGCAAGTTAAAAGAGAAGAATGAAAGCAATTGGAGGGAAAATGGTTAAAGGATAGAGGAAGATGGAGGCATTTTACTAAACTGACTCGGCTACAGGCTGGAGACAGTTGATGATGAATATAGTTCCAACAAAAATTAGTGATACAGTGTTAGATTTTTTTTAAACGCTCTATTTTTGAGTGGGTATTTAAGAAATGGGTAAGTAGGTACCCATTTATATTTACCTTACCCACAGGTTATTTACCCAATCCAATCAACGATCAAGGACTCAGGGTTGCCACTATTTTCTTATTACAAAATTCCCTGTATATTCCAGGTTTTACAGAAGGAATTCCTATTTGTTCAGGCAGCTTAAATTGAAGAGAAAAATAGGTAATAAACGTCAGTGTTGACCACAACAAAAATGTGTTTGTGTTTTCTCAAGGGACCTTCATATGAACATTGAAATGTTTTATCCATATATCCCGGACGGGTAGTAAGACGCTGTAACTGGCACCCTTGACTAAAGGGTGCCACCAGTACAGTAAAAGTCTTGCGACCTCTTGGGTGGTCCCTAATACTGGTGAGTTCAAGTGACTTACGTTTTACAAGAGGTTTGACATGGCTACTGTCCCGGCATGCACCCGTTCTGTTAATCACAACACACACACACACACACACACACACACACACACACCCTCTTAGAGTGCTATTTATTACACGGTCATGTTTCTTAACTTTAAACATTATTTGATAAAAGAAATATGTCGGTCTAATTGGACGATCCATCAAGGATGTTTTATAAAATAAAATATTTGACAAATCTTAAATACATTTTTTTTTACATTATTGAACATGTGCTTAAAAGTTTTATCAAGGAAAAATGACGACATTTGCAACATAAACAGTTAAAAATGTAATCAAGTGCAGTGTTAACTGGTTATTTTATTGTTCTTATGGACTTGTATGTGTTTTCAAATATGCGGGTACATTTCTTCTGATTTCTATTTTGATCTTTAACCCGACTGAGTAATACATCAGCGAACAGGCTGGACGGGTATCCTCAACTTCGGTCAAAATCATTGAGGCAGAGTGGAACTCTTGAGAGACCTTGCTTCCAATCCAGTTGGGGTTGAAATATACAATACAATTTACGTAGGAAGAACAATTTAGAAAATACAAACATGTTTTTTACGGTTAACATTGATAACATTTACTATATTATTATTGTTATTTTATAATATAGTATTGTATAGTATAGTAGTATATTTATAATATCTTTTCAAAAGTGAAAGCTGCAAATCACATGACTTGCCGACGTATGAATACAATATGAAAGTAGATCTAATTTTGACTTTTCTGTCAGATAAGGACCTTCCTATGAAAATTAGACTGTAATATTCACGTCGTTACGAGAGTAAGAGAAGAGAATGTGCCCAAAATTTTTAATTTTCAAAAATATTCAAAGAAAAGCCGCCAGTTCAGAAAATGGCAATTTCTTTCGAGACAGCTAACTTATTTCTGCAGTTTTACAAAACCGATTTAATTTTTTTATATATAAAAGCGTTTACTTTGGAGAATTATTTTACTTCGGTGAATTGAGGGGGTCAGGGCAAAAATATGATACCCCCCTCTTTGATATAAATGGGGTATTTTCACTATTTAAAAGTCTATAAAATCCTGAAATCTAGCCATAAAAAATAAATAAAAATATTCAAGGATATTAGTTATCCTCATGGTTTTGTTTGATCATTAAAAAAAACTTGTAGTTCAAGTGGTATTCAACCAGAAATCACTTCTAACAGATTTTTTCGTCAAATGAGGGTTATCATGACCCCTTCACTTTGATTCTATTAAGACAGGATTCCATATAAAAAGTGGTTAATGTATCTTTAAAAAAAGTCTTAAAACGGTAGATTTACACAAAAATTACAAAACTTTTTTACATAACTCTGAGCTTCCCTACGGTCCAATTTTTACATTACAACTAAAATAGTTACTAGACCTACTTTCACGTGTTCAACGTGTTCATACGTCAAGTCGTGTGACTTACTTCTGTCATTTTTAATAGATAGTGTCAATACACATAAAATAATAATAATAATAATAATAAAGTAATTTTTTTTCAATTTTAAACCAAAAATACGTGTTTGTTTACTAAAGGAAAACTAACTCAGGAAACAGGAATGGATGTAAAAAAATTTAAAGGACCATTCATATTAAAATGGAATCGTACTTCCAATATACATGTTGAAAAATAACGATTACAAACACACTTAAATTTCACACCTGTTGGCGTTGTTATAGAAATAGTTTTCGCTTTCATGCCGGTCATGCTAGGGTGGAGAATTATCATCACATGAACGTTAAGAAAGAATCTGTTCTTCTTCGTGATCGAAAAAATTCGTTACCCAACTAATCATAAGTTAATGCAATGTGGCCTCGACCAATTGTTGCAGCAGATAACCAGAAAGAAAGAGAACCAAATAAGTAGAAACAAAAAACACTCTCATAATAAATTCAAACGAACTTACGGTTTCGAAATTCCAAATTATGATGATGATGATGTTTCTTTTTCCCTGAGAGTCCAGCTTTTTCCACTTATATTGGTTGGAACTTAATTCTTATTTTTAATCACAATGAAACTATCGATAAAAATATAAATAGTTGTGGTTATTCAGTTGTCAACAATGAAAAAAAAAGACCACTTGTCGTTATTCCTTTCGTCGAAAATTTAAATTTGGAATGAACGAACGAACACACAAAAAAAGTCGATTGGAATATTCCCTCACGCACATGTATGTACTCTACACATCACACTAACAGGTGTTGGTACTAGACACGCTAAATAATTTCGTCCGGTTTGAAAAAAAGAAAAGTGTAACGGCTTTGTTGGGCGCAGACAATCACAGATACCGGTGAAGAAGAAAACTTGTAACATCGACCGTTGTCGACACTGGAATGGAGTGGATTGGATGGAATGGAAAACGTGAACAGACTTGTATTTTCTTTCTTCAGGTTCGCCCAGAGACTGGAGGGAACCTTCTTTTATTCTTATTTTTTTTTCGATTTCAATGTCCATTGCACCTCACGCGCTCAAAGACTTTAGATTTGTAAGAGTAACCACTCTGCTAGCCTTCAGTAAGTTTAATGTTTAGTGGAAGTATTTTTGAGGGGTAAAACTGCTGAAATGTGGGTTTATATTGTGTTGTAATCTTTTCAGATCATACTTATTACTTTTAAAATGACATATACATACATTTTATAGTATGTATATTAATTTTTTTCACAACACCATACTTATTAGCCTTTAATTAAAATAATTATACTATAAATAATTATTATTTAATACTCTATTTCTTTTAACAAACTTTGTATATTTTTCATGATTATTTCAAAATGTATTTGATTCCAACCTGATATTTTTAAGAATGTATAATACGAATTGAGTTATCAAGATAAACACAAAAGTCTTACCCCCCAGAAAGTCAATTTATCTCTTGAAACGAGAGATTTTATCAAAATATAGATTATCATGGACGAGCTGAAATAAAGGTGCATTTTTTTAATCCAACCTGAAGTTTTCTATAATTTTCCCATGCAAACGCTGGCTCGTTTTCTTGAAACCATCACTACTTATCCTGTTTCGAAGCTAGATAAGACCTTGATAGTATTTATAGTGCTGAAGAAAACCGAAACATATTTTACTATTTAATACAAACTGTTAAATAAATGTGTTGAACACTCCCCCTGCCTCCCCTGATTAGGTAGGATTACTAAACTATTATAAAACAGTCCTAAATACAAGGCCGTACTCAGGGGGGGTTTGGGGGTTTAAACCCTCCCCACCGAAATGTTATGAATAAAGTACATATGGCTTTATTTATGGTTTAAACAACATCAAAATTAAGGTACAAGTACAAATTAGGGGGCTGTGTTACCACAAAAAAACACTTCATAGAGCTTCTAGAGGTGTTTAAAATTTTTAAAAAAGTCTAGCCTATGGCAATTGGGGGATGTGCCCGCCAAACCATTAGCTGGCTACGGCCTTGCTTAAATATAAATTATATCTTATTTATGATTAAAATCGAACTGGAAAGTGTGATATCTTGGATCCTTATGTTCTTTGGCAGTTACCTGTTTCATAGTCGGTTGGCTGTGGAGGGAGAAAAAGGTAACGAGGATGCATCTATAAAGTTGGTATTGAACTTCGGCAATGCTCGGATGAGTTCGGTTGTGGGCTTCGTGGAGGATTTGGGTGGGTGGGGAGTGTAATTAGTAAGACATCGTTACCTAGAAGAAAATAAGTTTCAAAATGTAAATATTTTTGGTGGAATTCCTAAATTTAATCGTTTTGATAGTTTTGGAATCCGACTCCAAAACTCATTAAGTACTCTAGCTTTAGAGCTAAGGGTACCGGATTTGATTCCCGACACGGCCGAAAAGTTTATTATTGGTGAAATCAGGGCTTCCCGTTTAACAATGATGAATTGACGGTCGGGGGACAGGTTTTGTGCTTCTTCAATAATTAATTTAGTTTGTAAGTCATGCATTAATATAATCAATTAGTTTAGAAAGTGCTGGTTAAATACAATTATGTTGTGACTCTACAGTCCGGGAAATGAGGTATGAGGAAGGTAAAAAATTAAAGAAGTGTACCGGAATTTGCGTGAAGAGTTAAACCATTCAAAGGAGATAAAAACTCAATTCAGTCCTTCCGGGATTCAAACCCCGATATCGCACCACCACCAACACCAAACAAGACGAATCTGACGCCTTTGCTATTTGTATTACTAGCCCGCATAGGTGGTCAAGTGGGCTAGACGTCAGGCTCACCGAGTCTAGTTTTACGTAGATGAAAGTTTGGAGTTAAAATTCCTAAATTGTTTTCCACCCTTCCACTACACGAATGCAAATGCACTTACTCTGAATTCGACCTTTCTCATCTCTACCCCATTAGTGCAAGTGAAATGTGGACAGGTCTGGATGGGTGGTAGGCTGGTAGCTAGGCTGAGAAAAAAAATAACTTTTAAAAAACATTCACACTAAAACAACTACCGTTATAAAATGGTTTCACAAACGAAAGTCAGAGACATTCAAAGGATTAAAAATATACAGACAACTTTTTTCGTAAAAAGGTCTCTAAAAATACAAAAATATGATAACATTGATAACATTTTACTATATTATTATTAGTGTTATTTTTAAAATATTTATAATAGCTAAAAAAATGACAGCTGCGGATCACATGAATTGACGTATGAATACGTGAAAGTAGACCTAGTTACTTTTCTTCCTGTCAGATAAGGTTATTCCTATGAAATTTGGACTATAGAAGTTTTTCTAGAAGTCAGATAATATTATTCCTATCAAAGTTGAACCAAAGTATATTTTATAATTGTCAGATAAGGTTCTTCCTATCAAAATAGGTCTGTATTCACGACGGTACCGGCGTTTAACGACAAATTAACAGATGAAATAAACCATGTTTAACGACATTTGAAGACGTTATCACGTTACATGACAAGAACGGGAATTATTAACGGCCGTGGCGCTATCTAAAATCATCCGAAATTGTTAATCCAACACCCAGAAGGAGAACAAGTCCACTGATAGCTTCTAATCACTTTAAAACCCCAAGGTCACGATCTTATGTGTGGACACAAATCTTCCTTCTTTTGTTTTTCTTTTCACCATCAAAGTCCATACGACTGTCGAGAAACTGGTGGATTCTTTTTGTCACTATTTCTCACGATCAGTACAGTAGCCCCACGGCTTCTTTGGTGCTGACTGACAGCTCACAGCTGACTTCTGACGGCTTTGAAAAGCTACCAGACCAAATTATGTATCCCTACGCCGAACCATATGATCTGCAAAAAACATGTATTTAGCAGTTGTCACTTCTGAAAGTCAAAATTTAAGTATATACCTAAATATTGACTGTCAGAAGTCAGCTGTGAACTGTCAGTCAGCACCAAAGAAGCCATGGATCTACTGTAGCTACTGTTATAAAGTCTGTTCACGATAGGTTTTTACTTGGATGACAGTTCAAAAATCGTATTTTTAGGTTTTGGGTTGCCAACACTTGTAAAAGATCACTCTTTTGTTATACATGTTAAGTTTTTTAATCAACTGTTATATTTTACATTTAAAATAACGTAAACTTAAGTTTTCTTATACTATTTCATTACTTTTAATAATTTCTTTTTGTTCAACTCGAAGCAATAGTTCTAACTTAATTAAAAATACTTATTCTTCGTTTTGGAACGTTATTGATTATGTGTAATATAGTGCATACATCAATACCTTTTAATACAAGCATCATATTTACTTGGAAAAGAGAAAAAAAAATTTAATATATAGTCTAATAAATTATCTTATGAATATTTTAACTGAATAAAATATTTTTATCCACTGCGTGGCATCATTGTAAAAAACTTGTTTTCGTCACGTTCAACCACATGGATTAATTTCGTCGGTCGCTATTTTGAAGCTATTTTCGTTAGACCTTTTGTGGAATTAATCACCCAATCTGTCAACTTTATCCTCTATTCTCTCCTCTAGCACCACATATCAGAACTTTCCAAATATTTCTTCTCTTATTTTCCTTAAGGTCCATTCATGTTTCTCTTCTTAAATAAATATATATTTAGAATCGTGTCTTACTACCCGTTCGGGTTATACGCTTAAAGTACTAACCACGCAAATTGGTTAGGAATTGGGAAGGTTGAATATGGAGGAAATGAACCCGCATTTGCGTGGAGGGAGAGTGTAAAAACCATTTAGGGATCCACCAGTTCACCCAAGCGTGATTCGAACCTCGATTTCCCCGTCCTCGGCAGTCTAGCTCAACGCGAAACTAGCGCATTAGCTAAACTAACTATGCCACCGAGGTGGGTCACTTCTTAAAATAATGTGGGATTTCCTGGACGCGTTTGAAAAGTTCATAAACAGTTTTTTGTTGTTTTTTTTAGTCAACGCGGGATTCCTCTACGTTCTAAAAGTGCGTATCAGCGCTCCTTCAGGAATTTCTCTGAACTTCCGTTCACTTGGTGATAGCGAGTGACGCAGACCGCGCGTGTCTAACCTTGTTCCTTATCCCATGGTCCCGTTCGAGGTGGTACCCGGGCGCGATGAACCACAGGTGCTCTACGGTACAGCCGCGATACTGCTAATTGGTTGATAATAGGTGCTACTTTAACACCGCAGGGGGGCGGAGAAAGGGACTGGGTCATTCAGACGAGCATTTCAGGGATTTCACCTTCTGACACGTTCAAGAGTGAGAGCTATCCAGAGTCGCTTGGTGAGGCCTGTCACGTGGCGTGATTCGTTTCCAGTGTAAGCAGTGTTTAGGTTAGGTTAGGTTAGGTTTAGGTGGTCCTCATCACTCAGTGGTCAGGTATCAACGAACATACATTCCCATGTGAGGTGTGTAGAGCAGAGTCTATGTATGTTTGGTCAAATGGGGACAGAGTGGGGGAGAACATATCATAGGTACAGCTCTGCTTACCCTGGCAACACTCCACGACGCGACAATCCCGCCCTGAGTAGCCCATGGAAGTGACGTCCTTTGTTAAGTCCAATAGTGGAGAGAGTCAGCTGTACCAAATAAATCTGACCTGTAAGAGCAGATGTGTGGCGCTTCTACCTGACCAAGGTCATCTGGAGGTCTACAGTAGCCCCATGGCTTCTTTGGTGCTGACTGACAGTTCACAGCTGACTTCCGACAGTCAACATTTAGGTATATAGCTAAATTTTGACTGTCAGAAATGACAGCTGCTAAACACATGTTTTTTGTAGATCATATGGTTCGGCGTAGGGATACATAATTTGGTCTGGTAGCTTTTCAAAGCCGTCAACTGTCAGCTGAGAGCTGTCAGTCAGCACCAAATAAGCCATGGGGCTACTGTAGATACACTACGTACACAGGATGTCGCACATTTACTGTNTGTGATATGTTCTCCCCCACCCTGACCTCATTTGACCAATCATACATAGACTCTGCTCTACACACCTCACATGGGAGTGTATCAGTGTCGTGTAGTGTTGTCAGGGTAAGCAGAGCTTGTTACAACTGTACCTGTGATATGTTCTCCCCCACCCTGACCTCATTTGACCAATCATACATAGACTCTGCTCTACACACCTCACATGGGAGTGTATCAGTATCGTGTCGTGCTGCCAGGTTAAGCAGAGCTTGTTAAAACTCTACCTGTGATATGTTCTCCCCCACTTTGTCCCCATTTGACCAATCATATACAAATCATGTGGGGCAACTAGCAGAATAATTCTCTCAAATGTGTTCTACATTTATTATACTACGTTGGAAACCTTTTTTTGTGTAGGAGGCGAGATCAAGCAATTTAATTCTTAAATCACAACGCGACTGACCAAGAATATAGTCTCGTCATTCTGTCCATTACGACTTGGCGCCTCCAGCGGGCAGTGACGTAAGCACGAAATTTAAGTAGGGGAAATAAAAAACTACAACTTTTATTTAAAAAAATATTGGATTGCTTTAAGCATTATTCTAAAAGCCGTATAAAAGGATATGAAACACGAAATATTCCGTGAGACGATTATTCACTAATACTTATTACCGCCGTCCAGTCTACTTTGGATAATATTGTTCTACTTTTCGGATCCCAAAACACATATATTGAGGGCTCTATACATATATTTTACTTTGCCGAATAATTATTAATATTTCATAATTGTTCTAATTTAATACTTTAATATAAAATTATTAGTAATTTGTCATGTTTATTTATTTTTTCCTTGCGTTTTTAACTCACATAACACTAGGCATAATGCATAATAACAACTCGTAGCAATATCACTATGTACTGTGTTGAGATACAAATAAGTATCATAATATCACGGGGATAGGCCCGGAGTAGAGCATGACGAGATAATCTCTCAACTTCTCGAATATAGGCCCTGAATAGATCATGACGAGGTAATCTTTCAACATCTCGAATATAGACCCTGAGTAGAGCATGACGAGATAATCTCTCAACATCTAGAATATAGGCCCTGAGAAGAGCATGACGAGATAATCTCTCAACAAATTGGGGATAGGCCTGGAGTAGAGCATAACGAGATAATCTCTCAATAAATTGGGGATAGGCCCGGAGTAGAGCATGACGAGATAATCTCTCAACAAATTGGGGATAGGCGTGGAGTAGAGCATAACGAGATAATCTCTCAACTTCTCGAATATAGGCCCTGAATAGAGCATGACGAGGTAATCTCTCAACATCTCGAGGATTGGAAGTTTCACAGGAGAAATCAACGAGAGGACCACTTGGCCACCCTTCAACTGTTTGCTGACGGGAACTACTTGTATTTGCAAACCGCTGGGGGAAAATCAATGAAGAACCCTCATCTTTCACAACATCTACTCTCTCTATCTCTCTCTCCTCTGGCACTTAGAGAGAGAACTGCTGAGTAACTTTGGGAAACACTTCAATATATGCTTGCCATTATTCAGAACTGTTATCCAACAAGAGGAGCTAATTTACACCTTAGACTACCCACCGTTGGACTGGTTGAGATTGCAGATGATTAAGAAGGCATCTTAAGAGCCCTTCTCACTCCACAGATAACACCTAACTTAGGTAGGTAATACAGCTAGAACCAGACGTCTTAAGAGCCCGTCTCACCCAACAGATAACACCTAACTTAGGTAGGTAATACAGCTAGAACCAGACGTCTTAAGAGCCCGTCTCACCACACCGCTAACACCTAACTTAAGTAGGTAGTACAGCTAGAACCAGACGTCTTAAGAGCCCGTCTCACCACACCGCTAACACCTAACTTAAGTAGGTAATACAGCTCCAAGAGTCGTATTGAAATGTGGTATACTGTATTTGACACAGGAATGGAGACCATTAAATCCGTTCTACTCTATGACGTCCGATGTTCGTGAAACCTAGACTCCTTGTAGCGTTATATTGTCCAGTGCTCGTAATACCGAGGCTTGCTGTCACCAGCTAGCTAGCTATCTCATATCGGCAATGACGCGTAGCCCCAAGTTAACGTTTTGGCCAAAGTCCGGTCGTTCGTTCCTCGGCGAACAGAATCTTTACTACACTAAATTCCTCTCTTTCATAGTTGTTCTAGACATGGTCAGTGAGGGAAGGAGCCGAATTCAAGATAAGACAACATGCGAAGTCAGTGTGGATCACGTTAACCTGTTGAACAGACGCCAACGATAGAAGGGTTGATTTTACAACTTCTTAGTGTGGGTGTTGAGTGACCCTTGGATGTAAGAGCAGAAACTACCTCTAATATTTTAAGAGTAAGTCAATGTTTTTGTTATTATTTTTTTTAACAACTCTTGTTCATATAGGCCAAAGTGGAAGTTTAGATAAATTGTTCTTTACACACGCACGCACACACAACACACACACACACACACACACAAAAAGCACTAAATCTGTTGGTCAATACGAGATATCAGGGATGCTATGTCAGCTTATAAAATGATTTCATTGACTTCTCATAGGCTTTGTCGCGCAAGCGGACACTAGCTAAGGGTGTTGTTACATGAAAGAGAATTAATCCACTTTGCATAAGTTTACGTACCTTAAATTATATAATAAGTTGTTCAATATCTTTTTAAACCCCGCATCAGTGAAACCATGGTTTAACTCGCTATTCTCGAACTATGGTGTGGAAATCGAGGTTCGAATCTCGGTTGTGTGTATTAAGGGTGATTTTCTCTCAATGGTTTTTCCATTATTTATACACGCAAATGTGGGTACACTTCCTTTGAATATAATCTTACTAGTCACTCAAACCATTGGCATAATTAGTACTGAAATTTATGGCCCGAGTGGGTAGTAAGACGCGGTGATAATATTAATAAAAAAATATACACAAGTTAATCTTAAGTGGTTTTTTTTAATCTCTCGTGTTCATGGTAGCATTTAACCAGTACTTTCTATCTTATTTTAAACAGTCCTGTGAAAATGCCACTATGGTACTGTTTAACCCGCTTCGGTGGCCACGTGGTCTAAGGCGTTAGTCTCGCAATAGACTAGACTGCCGATGACGGGGCGATCGAGGTTTGAATCTCGGTCGGGTGTACTGAGGGTGGTATTCCCTCAATGGTTTACCACTCTCCTTTCCCGCAAATGTGGGTACACTTCCTATAAATATAACCTTCCTAATCCTTAAAACCATTAGCGTAATTAGTATATAAGCGTATAACCCAAACGGTTAGAAGTATGTGGTGCTAAAAAAAATGTTTATTAAACGTATCTACCGGAAAGATAACATTTATTTTAGCCAAAAAAAGACATTTTTCTATTAAAATTGTAGACATGTTGACCTTAACCAAAACTCCCTATAATCCTACATTAAAAAAACTAGTTTCTCTTTAGTGAATTATTAAAATACTTGTAACAAATATCGAAATCTTGAAGATTTTATCCACCGGGTTTAATATTTTGACGTATTAAAGTTTTTATAAACTTAATTGAGGACCATTCTTCAAATATGGCACACAAACAATTATCCAAATTTTTTCACCTATCTTATTTTTAAAATTCAGCACATTTTCCAAAATACTAATCTGCAGCAGAGATCGATTTTTTTAAACATAAATAGGTGAATAATTATGACATTTATTGAAATAGCGTATTTATATTTTCAACGACACAATTAAAATCTAGAGAGAAGGTTTAAATGTTTTTGAAAGACTGATAAAATAAACCAACTCCTTTTATGTTGTCCTAATTGCTATTGACATTATCTGATTGGTACCTTATTTATTATTTAAATAGATATAGTAGAATTTTTTGTAAAAAGAGGGGCTTAGAAAATACAAACATATAAATTGGTAGTCAGCGTTTATAATATTTAAATTTATTATTATTATTGTTGTTATTTTATAGGCATTGGAAGGCATTGGAAATATCTATCAGATGTGACAGCTACAAAACACATGACTTGACGTATGAATACGTGAAGGTAGATCTAGCAACTTTTCTAGCTGTCAATTAAGGTTCTTTCTACTAGAACCAAACTTATCTTTTTGATATAGCGTCAGGCTATACGCCTACGCTAGTGGGTTAGAGGGATTAGGAAGGTTGAATTGAAAGGAAGTGTGCCCGCATTTGCGTGGAAAGAGAGTGGGGGGAACCCTCAGTACTCCCAACCGGAATATAACCACCATCTCCCAGTCAGTCTATGGGGTGGACACTCTTATGGGACTAGCTGATCCCGTGAATTAGTTCGGGGCACTATCGCTAGGGGCGGCTTGCAATGACGTCACAGAGGAATGCGCATGCGTGGACGTGAAGTCCATAGAAAAAGGAAGTGTGAAGTCTATGCAAAATTCGACACTAACGTTTTGTTAGCAATTTGTCGTTTATTTTAAAGAAGGAGTTTAGCTCGATTTTCTATATTTTACATAATTTTTTATAACGTAGTTCATTTATAAAACAATTGAATTTAGTTACATTTGATTGCATTTGATATAAGAATTGATTAATTAACATTCCGCAATAAAAAAATGCGCTGTGTTCCAAGTGTAACGTTCCGTATCGAATATTTTAGTACGTGGCACTAACGCCGCGAGCGCTAGCGATGGGGTTCCACTTGCTAACATTAGAGGGGTGTTTATATACTTATCCCTTTTCTATGTTCTAGTCTACTGCGAGAGTAGCGCGTTAGACCACGTGGCCACCAAATCGTAGAAACCAACTATACAATACAATTTTCATAGTAAGAACCTTGACTGATAGCTAAAAAAGCGACTAGATCTATTTTCTCACGTAGTCATAATATGTCAAGTCATGTGACCTACAGCTGTCACTTCTGATAGTTATTATAAATACCTATAAAATAATAATAATAATATAGTAATAATTTATCATTGTTGACGGTAAAAAAAAATATATTTTCTTAAAGTTCTTTCATAGCAAAATCCTTTCGTACTTAAAGGGGGGATGGAAGGATACGAGAAAAAAAAGCCAGTGGTTTTGCAGTTTTTATGGAAAAACATTTTTTGGGCCAAAATAAATTAAATATTTCTCCAGTACAAACACGTACAAAATTAAATTTTCTTCCCGTGGTGACCTCATAATTTCATAAATATCTGTCAAGGATGTTCTAGAATTTAATTACAACTTTTACTCTTCATTTAAAAAGTTTGTCATATAATGCTTTCACGGTGACCTGAGTGGTCTAAGGGTAAGGTGTCAGACTTCTGTGCTGGTGTCCGGGGTTCAATTCCCGGTCCCGGCACAGATTTATCTGATTGACCAAACCCTTCCTTCACCTCTGACAAGACGTGTATTAATCACAACTTGTGAATGTGAGGAATGCCAGCCCTACCACCGTGGTTCGGATCCCACGTTAAACTGTAGGTCCTCCATTTTCATCTCACAATCACCCTACCATTACACATTAGTGTAAGTGTGTAAAACCCGGACGGGTAGTAAGACGCTTTCATGTTCATAACAGATATTCAACAACTGTTTATATCACCAGGTGAAGAGAATTAAACTCTTTGTTTCTACTGGAGCAATATTTGATTTATTTTGGCCCAAAAAATGTTTTGCCATAAAAAAAACTGTAAAAACACTGACCTTTTCTCGGGTCCCCCTCCACCCCACCTAACTAGAGATCATAGAAAGGATATTTTTGGAGTATCAGTTGCAGATAAATGTATGTTCCAGAAAGCTCTTTCAAAATCCGACCTTTGTCTTACCGACGCATACTGGACGTTTATCAGCTTATCTCTGTTTACAAATTCGAGTTCTAGGGGGGGGAAGTAATTAGTGTCCCCAAAATGGGAAAAGTTCTTAACGTACTTTGGACAAGATTGACAATGACATGTGATGTGTGGATGTTTGCGTCGTTTAATTACGAGCAGCTTTACTTACACAGGAAAACATAGCTAGACCAAAACAATTAGTAATCAGAGTAATTAAGAATATAGCTGGGTATAAATAGCTTATCAATTACAAATCTCGAATTTTAAAGCTGAATCTCGGATTCAAATCTGAATCTTGAATATTAATCCGAATTTCAAATCCTAATCCGACTCACAAATTCTAATTCAAATCTCGAATTTTAATCCGAATCTCAAATCCTAATAACAAATCGTGAATTATTATCTGAATATCGAATCCTAATTCACATCACACATCATAATCAGAATCACGAATCCTAATTATAATCTCGATTCCTAATCTGAATCACGATCCTTAATCCAAATTTATAATCATAATCAAAATCTCATATCCTAATCCTGTATCCAGATCCTAATCCTAATATTGAATCCAAGTTCAAATCACGAACCTTATTCCAAATCTTTCATACTAATACGACTCTCGAATCCTAATTCTAATCTCAAATCCAAATCTTGAATCATAATCCAAATCTCGAATCCTAATCCTAATCTCGGATCCTAGAGGTCTTACATTGGTATACCCCCTCCCCACCCCCTTCAACGATGATTCTGTGCTCATTAAAGCCAAAGTTTTATTTATAAAATAGAAATTGCAGGGAAACTATAACTTTTTTTGTTGCACTGTTAATTCTCATTTAATCAAGTGGTAAGTTAATTGGTCTGGGCTCTGATTGTTTTTTCTATAATTATGTTTTAAACAACTTGTAAGCATCAAAATACACATGAACAAAAATAAAAAAACTAATGTATTATATATTTATCAGAATCTATTTTTTATTTCAATCTTTGAATCTCATCTATCCTTAAGGGTCCTAAAACTCAGAAGAACCGATCCTTAATCACCACACTTCAAAACAACTATAAAAATAAACTCTTTCAATAAATAAGCAAAATCACTAACTTCCTTTTAAATTTTGTTATGTTGTCCAAGTCTACTTATTTTTAAGATCTCACTTTAATTTTTTTTTTACGGATAGTTTAGAATAAGATCGTTACAATATGCTTGTGATGGTTCTTCTATTGTAGAATGTTTCTATAAAGGACCTTTTGGAAAATACAAAAATATTCTGCTTACGGTCAACACTGATAACATTTTATGATATTATTATTGTTATTTCATAGGTATTGATAATATCTATCAAAGGTGACAGCTGCAGATAACTTGACTTGACGTATGACTACGTGAAAGTAAATCTAGTAGCTTTTATAACTGTCTTTCTACGAGAATTGTAATATAGTTTCGTTTACTCATAGCCATCTCTTTCTAAAGTTATAAATAGTTCCAGCTGACTCACAATTAAATTGTTTAAAGTTAACAATAATTCCCAGATGTAATATTTACAGAGATCTGTACATTTAATAAGACGTGATGTTCAATTACTGATATTAATTACTGTTAATTTTATCATCACATGAAAATGTCAAAGTCGATGTATCTTTTTGTCAGCAACTATTGTTTAGAATCGTGTGATGTCAATTGTATTATTCGATTTAGGTCCTTTCATATATTTTTTTTATCTAGAGTAGACTAATCATGAATACAATTTACCAGATATGTAAAAAAAATACTAGCCCTTATATTATGACCATCAGGGAAAAATATTAAAAAAACAATTATTACAAATATACATATACATATTCAAATCATTTAAATTTAATAAACTTATTAAATTTTATTTTAATACAATGTTATAATAATTTCAAGGAATTTTTATGAAATTTCTCAAAAGTAGATTATAATAAACAATGGAAATGATGGACTCCTCAATGTGGAGGCCCCACGTATAAGTGTAAAACTTTGTTGAAGTACTGGCTTTGAAAATTATTATTCACTATTTAAATTATATTATATTACGTTCACTTTCTGGTGAACCCTACTTAGAATAATTAGCTTTCGACGATTTTGGTAATAGTTTAAGGTGTACTGTGGATATGTAGGGGACTCAAGTAAAGGGCAGTGTTATTGCAGTTTTTACAAGAAAAAAAATGTTTGGCCAAAATAAATAAAATATTGTTCCAGTACAAATATAGAGTTTAATTTTCTTCATACGGTGATATCAACAGTTGTTGATTATCTGTCATGAGTATGGCGGCATTATATGAGAAACATTTTAAATGAAGAAAAAAAGTTGTCACTAAATTCCAGGACATCCTTGGCAGATATTCAACAACTGTTGATATCACCTTGTAGAGAAAATTAAACTCTTTGTCTCTACTTGAGATTTATCTTATTTATTTTGACCAAAAAAAGTTTTGATATAAAAAGTGAAAAAACAATTACCCTTTTCTCGCTTTCTTTACATCCCCATGTCAATTTATTTAAAAAATTCCATGTTAATTCACCTTCTAAATGTTGAACATACTTATCAATCTATAAAGTGCAATTTAAAAATATAATGTATTTGTGACTTAGAGATACAATTATTTATGATTGTGGTATAAAATATAGATAAATTGCTACAAACTTCTTGCTCGTCACACAGGGCTGCCAACATTATAATTTCAAGCGATATTACATTGAACGAAATGGATGGTATTTTTTCGACAGGATTCAAAGTAGAATTTCAGTGGAAAGGGCATTTTAGGAGAAAACAAATATATTTTCGGGTCTAGATTAATAAACATTTTATCATTTTGTTAGTATTATTTTTGATAAACCTTTGATAATATCTATCAATCAAAAGTGACAGCTAGATTATTTTTTCAACACCGCGTCTTACTAGATATCCGTTTGGGTTGTACGCCTATGTACAAATACCACTAGTGTGTTTGAGATGAGAACTGTTGAGTTTAGAGGAAGTGTACCCACATTTTCGGGGAGGAAGAGTGTTAAGTCATTTAGGGATGGCCACTTTCAGCACACTCGAACGAGATTTTAGCCCCAAACTCCAGTCTATTTAGAGAGTGACGCCTTAAACCATTTGGCCACCGAAGTGGGTTTCAAAGGTCACTAGATATAGGCCTACTTTCATGTATATATATATACATGAAAGTAGGCCTATATATTTATATATATAGGCCTACTTTCATGTTTCCTTATTTATATATAGGCATATATATATATATATATATATATATATATATAAATATATATGTCTAGTAATGCGATCGACAACTGTCACTTTTAGTAGCTATCATCAGTACATTTAAAATATTTTAAAATAGTAGGATGTTATTAATTTTGGCAATAAAAACATGTTTTGTATTTTTTTAAAGTTATTACCCATGAAAATGGGACTTTTTAAAAGGTAGATCGTGCAGTTGGCAACGCTATTACATGTTCGAAAAAAAGTATTTTAGTGAGCTACCATCTAGTGACGGATAAACTAACTTAATAATATCTCTAGCTTCACATTTTCACCGTTTTCTTTCTTAATACAACTTATATTCACTAGGTAGCGTGAATGTATATCAAACCATTATCTTCTGAATAAACTACTAGTCTGTTCATGATAGGTTTTTACCTGGTTGACAGCTCAAAAATCATATGTTTAGGTTTTGGGTTGCCAACACTTGTAAGAGATCACTGTTTTGTTATAGATGTTAAGTTTTTTAATTGCCTGCCATATTTTACTTCTAAAATAACGTAAAATTAAGTTTTCTCATACTATTTCATTACTTTTAATAATTTCTTTTTGTCCAACTCGAAACAATATTTTAAACATAATTAAAAGTACTTATTCTCCGTTTTTTTAACGTTATCTTTGATGTGTAATATAGTGCATACATTAATACAGGCATCGTATTTACTTGGAAAAGAGAAAACACTTGTCTTTTTTTTATTAATAATACATTATTTTATTAATATTTTATCGTATTTCGAAATATTTAACTGAATAAAATATTTTTATACACTGCGTGGGTGCATCATTGTAAAAAACTTGGTTTCGTCATGTTCAACCACATGGTTTAAATTCATCGGTCGCCATTTTGAAGCGATTTTTGTTAGACCTTATTACCATTTGTTTTCATTACAGTTATACAAAGTGAAAGATGTCAGCTTTTGGCGTAGGGATGTATTAGGGACTATTTATAGTAACTTTTTGAGCTGTTATCCAAGTATAATTAGGTCATGAATGAATTATAAACTAGTATAGAACTCTGTCAAAGAATGGATCACATATTTTATAAGACTAATTTATTTTCTACTGTGATACTTTTTTTAAATTCAATATAAACCTGGGCATGACATAAGGGATACCTAACATAAGGAAGAACTTATCAGCATTTGGAATTTCAGTATGAATGCCTCACGCAACAATGATAATAATAATGCTAGACCAGTTTTTTTGTTGTTGTTGTGTTGGCTGCAGGTACGTGGGTCAACCGAGATGAAGTTCACCAAGAGACACTGGTTCACTCTGGCGGTGATAGGTAGCGTACACTTCGCCAGCGCCATCTGCGTCTCTCTACAAGCACCCTTCTACCCTCCGGAGGTGACAACACACTTCTCTTTGTTGGTTGGACGGCCACTCTATTCAGTGGAGACACTTGTGTTGAAACAAGGATGGACCAGGGGGCACACCCAGGATTTTGATTTTAAGGGGGGGCGGGCTTTTTACAAAATAATGTTTATATTTGCACCATTGTGTATTTAAATTACTGTAATATTTGCAAACTTGATTCAAATTAAGAGGGATATGAAAGATAGAGAATCATCGATGGCACCTAAAAAAAAATTCAAAAAATGCAAATGGTTATATTTAAGCTAATCTGTACCAAAATCGGATCCTTGGTCTACCCTCTATCACTGTGTACGCCACTGGTTAACAGGTCTGTGTTTACACATTCTTCTTCACTCCCAGGATCTGCAGTTGGTTGGGGTGGGTGGTGGTATATGATAATATCGACCAATCCTTCCCCTCTTACTGATACAATAGTGTTTACATAATTTCTATAAAATAATAATTTCAATTACTGTACCCACTTCAAAACTTCATGTACAAAGAGTAAAGACTTTAACAATTTTCTAGAAAATATTACGGTAACATAAATCCAGTTTTAATTTGCAGTAAAATTAAAAATCAACAAAAAAAAAGTATTCCTCTGAAAAGCCCTAATTACTGCACAAAATTATTTGTTTTATATTAAACATAATTAAACAAAATATAATTGATTGACAGAACATAGTGCTAATCATATTTTTGTAATATTCTTAATTTTCTGATAGAGGGCCTTTAGGGGGGGGGGGGGTGTTCGGCTCCCGAAGCCCCCTTTCCCCCCGTGATTGTGGCCCCCCCCCTGAGGATGGTAACAATCACGTTGTGGACAGTGAAACACTGTCACATCGCCGTTGGAATAAACTTTGCTTTCATGTTACTTAAGTAATAAGATACAAATCAATTATTTACTGTGGGCAATATTGATAACATTCTACGGCAAGGTATATCGAGCTTCAAATCTCGGTCGGGTGTACTGAGTTTTTTTTCTAAAATGATTTTACATTCTTCCTCCATGAAAATGCGAGTACACTTCCTCTAAATATAACCTCCTAAAACCACTAGCGCAATTAGTAACTTACATTAGCATATAACCCGAACAAGTAGTAAGACGCGTTTTTTTTAAAAGTATAAATACATAAAACTAGTTTTAAAAACTTTACTTTAAAGGTGTACTTTAATGCGCTGGTCTCTAGCTTGGGGTACACCAAGACATTTTAGTGGATACGTAAAATTGAAAAAAAAAATCATTATTTAATGATAAACATTGAATAATCAGGGTCATATTTAGGGTTAGCATTAAGAGGTCAGTGTGCAAGAAACATACGATATGGGAGCTCCGTTTAACAGTCTGATTCTGACAGGAAATATGTTTTTTGAGAGTTAAGAACAAAATAAATTGCTATAACATATTGTTTACGTCTGTTCAGGTTATACGCATTTAAGAATAATTACTTTGGCACCACTCCATGTGAGGTGTGTAGAACATAGTCTATGTATGATTGGTCAAATGGGGACAGAGTCGGGGAGAACATATCACAGGTACAGTTGTAACAAACTCTGATTACCCTGGCAACACTACACTACACGGTACTGATACATTCCCATGTGAGGTGTGTAGAACATAGTCTATGTATGATTGGTCAAATGGGGACAGAGTGGGGGAGAACATATCACAGGTACAGTTGTAACAAACTCTGATTACCCTGGCAACACTACACTACACGGTACTGATACATTCCCATGTGAGGTGTGTAGAACATAGTCTATGTATGATTGGTCAAATGGGGACAGAGTGGGGGAGAACATATCACAGGTACAGTTGTAACAAACTCTGATTACCCTGGCAACACTACACTACACGGTACTGATACATTCCCATGTGAGGTGTGTAGAACATAGTCTATGTATGATTGGTCAAATGGGGACAGAGTGGGGGAGAACATATCACAGGTACAGTTGTAACAAACTCTGATTACCCTGGCAACACTACACTACACGGTACTGATACATTCCCATGTGAGGTGTGTAGAACATAGTCTATGTATGATTGGTCAAATGGGGACAGAGTGGGGGAGAACATATCACAGGTACAGTTGTAACAAACTCTGATTACCCTGGCAACACTACACTACACGGTACTGATACATTCCCATGTGAGGTGTGTAGAACATAGTCTATGTATGATTGGTCAAATGGGGACAGAGTGGGGGAGAACATATCACAGGTACAGTTGTAACAAACTCTGATTACCCTGGCAACACTACACTACACGGTACTGATACATTCCCATGTGAGGTGTGTAGAACATAGTCTATGTATGATTGGTCAAATGGGGACAGAGTGGGGAAGAACATATCACAGGTACAGTTTTAACAAGCTCTGATTACCCTGGCAACACTACACTACACGATACTGATACATTCCCATGTGAGGTGTGTAGAGCAGAGTCTATGTATGATTGGTCAAATGGGGACAGAGTGGGGGAGAACATATCACAGGTACAGTTTTAACAAGCTCTGATTACCCTGGAAACACTCCACAGCACGACACTGTGCCACCACGAGTTTTGTATCGGTCTATTTTGACAGTTGGTGCTCCGCGGGTTATCTATGTTCCAGGCGGAGTCCAAAGGGGCGACAGCGACCGAGTACGGCTTCGTGTTCGGAATTTTCGAGCTGGTGTCTTTTATCTGCAGCCCCCTTATCGGCAAATACGTGAGTCTTCTATCTCATCGGCAGGCCAAGGGTCAATCTCTGACCTTCGCAATCAACTGGAGGGTTGAGAGGGGGAGTGGGGGACTGACGCCTTGGTTTAACCTACCCACACTCTCTTCAAGCGAATGCTTGTCGAGTTTTTCTATGTAAGGTAGAGAGAGAGAGAGATGTAGAGAACGCGAGAAAATATCAGTGTTTTTTGTAGTTTTTTTTATATCTCGGTCGGGTGAACTGGGGGTGGTTTTTCCTAAATGGTTTTCCACTCTCCCTCCACGCAAATGCGGGTTCACTTCCTCTAAATTCAACCCTCCCAATTCCTAATCCATTAGCGTAGTTAGTACTTAAGCGTATAACCCGAACGGGTAGTAAGACGCGGTGCTAAATTTTATTATTATTATTATTATTATATCAAAACTTTTTTTTGGTCAAAATAAATCAAATATTTCTCCAGTAGAAATATAGAGTATCATTTTCTTCACATGGTGGTATCAACATTTGTTGAATATCTGTCAAAGGTGTCCTGGAATTTAATGATAACTTTTTATCTTCATTTAAAAAGTTTCTCATCTAATGCCGCTATGCTCGTGACAGATATTCAACAAGTGTTGTTATCACCGTGTGAAGAAAATTAAACTTTCTCTTTCTACTGAAGCAATATTTGATTTATGCTGGCGAAAAAAAAAGTTTTGTTATAAAAAACTGCAAAAAAGACTGCCCTTTTCCCATGTCCCCTACAATACCACCTTAAGACCATTCAAGGCAAACGCTCCAAGTGTGTAGAATTTGTACTACAGTACGGTAATTAATTTGTCGTTGTTCGATTCCAGGTGAATGTCATCGGACCGAAGTTCCTGCTCAAGTCTGGATTGTTCGTCGCAGGGATATGCTCGATGCTGTTTGGGTAAAGTGTCTCAAATTCTTTAAATTAATGAAAACGACACCTGGACACGGGAATCGAACACGAGACCTTTGCTAAGTACGCCAATGCTATTACCACTATCCAGGAGTCGTTCCTTGCCCAGGTTCATTCTTCACTCATATTTTAAGGCGTAGTCTGTGGTGGACGTGTGGAAATCGTCAGCTACATATGACTGAGCTCTCAAATAACACAGTCATCTTTTATATAATTATATATATAGTTTATAGATATATGATAGGAGAAATATTCTAAAAGGCTTTGACTATAATATTCAAGTATTAATTTCTTCAGCAAATTCGATATTAGTGACACGTTCAACCACAAAGCGCTGTAGTCAATACGTGAGTGTGAGAAGAGAGTAGGAAACGCTGTTATCGCTTTACTATCGCTCATAATTATTATAATAATGTTTCAAGCGTTAACGTCTGTATCTCTAATACATTAAACTGAAGTTTATATCAGCCCTTCAAATGGGTTCTTCGACCAACCACCTATCTCACACAATGGGAATCCACTACGAGTAACCACAGTATTATAACCCCTAGACTGCGCATTTGTTAGTAGCAACAGTGTTATTACCTCTAGACGTCGCATTTGTGAGAAGCAATAGTGTAATTACCCTTAGAATGAGTATTAGTGAGTGGCAATAGTTTAACTACCCTTAAAATACACTTTCGTGAGGATAAACAGGATTATTACTCTTCGACCATAAATTCATAATCAACAATGGTGAAATTACCCTTTAAATATATATTATTGAGTAGAAACCATATTATTACTCCTAGACTAAGCATTCCTGAGAAGCAACAGTGTAATTACCCCTAGAATGCATATTAGTGAGGGGCAATAGTGTAATTACCCTTAAAATACACATTCGTAAGGATCAACAGTATTATTACCACTAGACCATGAACTCTTGAGTAGCAATTGACCCCACTAGTATTCGAGTCAATCTCTCTCCGAAATGTCTGGAGTTTGAACGATCTTGACCATTTCACTCAGGTTCTTGCACTTCGTGGAAGGGCACGCGGAGTTTATCGGCCTCTCCTTCGCCATCCGCATCGTGGAGTCCGTTGGAGCCTCGGCTGCCACGACCGCAGCCTTCTCCATCACTGCGGCAGTGTTCCCCGACTGCGTGGCCACCACGTTCGTGAGTAGCAACAGTGTTATTACCCTTAGATTGAGCATTCCTGTGTAGCAATAGTGTTATTATCCCTAGATTGAGCATTCCTGAGTAGCAACAATGCTATTAACCCTAGGATGCACATTCCTGAATAGCAACAGTGATATTATCCCCAGACTGCACATTCCTGAGTAGCAACAGTGTTATTACCCTTAGAATGCAAATACCTGAGTATCATTAATGTTATTATCCCTATACCACGTATTAGTGAGTGGCAATAGTATTACTACCTCCACATTACATCTTATTTAGTAGCAAGTGTCATTACTACTAGACTGCACATTCCTAAGTAACAATAATGTTATTACTCCTAGACTTCATATTCCTGAGTATCTTTAGTGTTATTACCCCTAGACTTCACGTTACTGAGTATAAATAGTGTCATTACCTTTAGATCACCCATTAGTGAGTAGCAATTGTGTTATTACCTATAAATTACACCTTATTTAATAGATAATTGTTATTACTACTAGATTGCTCATTCCAGAATAGCAACAGTGTTATTACCTCCAGACTGCATATTCCTGAGGAGCAACAATGTTATTACCCCTAGAATAGTGCATTAGTTACTAGATAGTACTATTTACCCTAAGCTGGGCGTTCATGAAAAACGAGAGTGTTACTACCCCTAGATTGAACATTCGTGAATAGAAACATTTTTACTCTCACTAGAATACGCATCAGCTCAACTCATGGAAAAAACATTAAGAACCTATGCTCTAGACCAGGGATATTTAACCCACGGCCCGAGAGCCAACAAGGGACAGAAAAATCGGACCTTGGACCTTAAAAGGTTGAAGATCCCTGCTCTAGTGGAATTTCAAGTTGTGACTTACTGAGTCTGGAGCTGTTCGCTGATTGGATTGCTTCTTTTTGCAGGCAACCCTTGAAGTATTCTATGGTCTGGGCTACATCGTAGGACCAATGATTGGAGGACTGCTCTTCTCTGTGAGTGTCTGTTTGAGTGGCTTATGGGACCAGTTTGATTGGAAGAAACTTTTTTTAAATACAAACTTTCCTTTTGCTGTCAGCATTGATAAAAATAGTAATATTTTTATAGGTTTTGATACTATTTATAAAAAGAAACATCTAAATATCAAATGAATCTACGTATGAATACATGAAAGTAGATCCAGTAACTTTTCTAGCTCTCAGATGAGATTCTTCCTATGAAAGCTGAACTGTAGAAACACATTTTCAAAAGAAAATTTAATCTTTGGAATACAGACTTGGATTTAAAAAAATATATTATTCGAACCATCTCTGGACGAAAGATATATTTTTTTAGCACCGTGTCTTACTACCCGTTCGGTTTATACGCTTATGCATTAATTACGATAATGGTTTTAGGGATTAGTAAGGTTATATTTAAAGGAAGTGCACCCGCAATTGCGTGGAGAGATTGAAAAACATTTCTTGGTAAAGCCACCCTCAGTACAGTAGATTGAAATTCTAACCTTGATCTCCCCGTCATCGGCAGTCTATTCTGCTGTGATAGTAGCGTCTTAAACCATGCGGCCACTGAAGCGGGGAACACAGGTTTTGGAGTTGTTGAACAATAAACATACCACTCCTGGAACAGTCATCAAATATACACCGATCGAAACCAACATGTTATGCAACCCGCAACACTTTTTCCTCTAGTCTAGTATAGCTGTATGTGTGTTCTAATGCATTGAAAGATGACAATTTGGCACGAGATTTGAAACCGGGACCTTTGACTTAGTGCACCAATGCTCTAGCCAGCTATCCAGGGATCGTTCCATGTTTAGGGTTATTCTTGAATAATATTTTTAAATATAGCGATGCTTTTTTCCCCAATGTTATGTATGGGCCTTCATGACGTCATTTAAATCCCTACCAGGGAGATACCATGGATTCGTTTGTTCTGACCGTTACAAAAGCAATGGCTAACCATGCGCAGTGATGATAAGTGTCATCGCGTGTAGTGATGCTAGACTCGCTTTGCTGTGTCTTTTCTTTGCAAGTGAATGTAAAATAATGTAATTCCAGCGTTGTTTTAAACGTAACAACTTAAAGTTACCGGTATTGTATTGTATATACCGCACAGACCTTAAAGTTGCCCCGCCATTTTGAATTTTTTTCGGGGATTGGAAATTAATTTTTTTATCTTTTTTGAATTTTCCCGTCGGTTACAGGCTATAAGCTATAAGTTTGCCGAATTTCAAGTTTCTAGCTCATCTGGAAGTGGGTAAACATTAATGTCAGTGAGTGAGTCAGCCATGTGGCTTTATAGTAGTATAATAGGGACCTGTTGATATATTTCTCCTACAGTTTGGTGAAAACCATATTTAAAAATATAAAACCACTTCTTCAAAAATGCGGGATTTCCAAACGCATAAAACGCCCTCCCCGTGTAACAACCTTTAATGTAATCAATTAAATGCGAGTTAAATGTCTTGTTAAATTTACAGGTACCATTTATTTGTTGTTGTTTTTTTGTCAGCTCGGGGGCTTCGCCCTGCCCTTCCTGGTGGTGGGATGTGTCCTCCTCTTGGACGGACTGATAATCTGCCTGGTGCTGCCATCTCTGGACTCTGACAGGAAAACAACCAGGAAGGAGCGTAAGGTTCCGTCCATTAGGCGAGTTTTCGAGATTGAATCGGCCACGTCTTGGTATCGACTGTTATCGACTGTTAGC
>CABFWO010002127.1:81286-101116 GCA_902155825.1 Timema genevievae
GGGGGGGGAACAGCGTTGTCATTCTCTTTATTCGTGTGGTTAATCTTCCCTTGAGTACAAGACAAGTTTGGCAACGCTGGACAGTCGATGTTGCCAGTAGCTCCTTCTTACCCCAGCACACCACCTTCCGACATAACTGAAGAGCGAGGAGATTTGGCAACAGTTAACCGAGAGAGAGCGTCTCCATAGGACCTGCTATTACCTCAGCAATGATATTGGGTGTAGTCCGATTCCAGGTGGTTTGTTTGTTGTCCACCCGTGGCCACAGACAAGTTGTACACCAGACACTCAGCCTTACGGGGGTTTCGCCACGCTACTTGAGCCAGGCTGAGTCCTCGGACACTGGGAGCGCTAGTTGCAGTTCTCAGTGATAACAGCACTTACAAGTGAAACATTCAATTTGTTCGTTGCAAAGGTGTGGTGGTCCGAACACAATACTTCCGGTGTCGGCCATACTGCCCTCCCTCTCCCCCCGCCCCAACTCAACCCCCTTAGTCCCTTTAAATGGTTCAAACCTTTTCAGATGAGTAACTAGTCGCCGGTATTTTGAAGATTGTCTACAAATATACAATTTGCAAACATTCACTTGAACAAAACAAAAAATATCACCAACGTAATAAAAAAATTTCTTTGTAATTTTCAGACTGAGTAAGATTGTAAACTGGTTTATGGGAAGGGGGTGGGGCGGCTACCTGAACCTAGCTTTGTTAAAGCCAATTCATTGCCATTAAAAGGCAGTTTTTTCCCTTCTTTCAATTAAAACTATCTTCAAAGTGGACTCTTTTTTTTAAAAAAAATGCCTGCTTGATAGCGATGTTGTCACGTGTGACTGCATGTAGTGATCCTCGTGTTGAAAGGCTCAAGCTCTCTCGATGAGCGCGGCCATTTAAACCTGGAGGGTCCGGTGTATACCTCGTCTGTAGCCGTGGGCCACTCAGTCGGTAGCTTGTGTGCCTCTAGATCCAACGGTCCCGGGTTCGATTCCCGACATGGGCAATTTTTATCATTGGTGAAATGTGGGTTTCTCCTTTCATAGTGACTAATTGACGACCTATGGGCCGGGTGCTGTGTCTTTTATATCATTTAAATTAATTTTTATAGATCTTGTACTGATCTAAGTTGGTTCAGAAAGTGCAAGTTAAATACTTCAACATTAATAATAATAATAAAAATAATAGTAATAAAATGTTTGCATGTATCCTTCCGGGATACATTTGAGGAAGGAAGTGTTTGGAAGAAGGGTAAGTAACTATCTAGAAGAGGAAACTCACCAATAGTATATCACACGCAGTCGAGATTTGAATCATGACGTCCTTAAACACCGGCAAACAAGATGAAACCGACGAATTTGTACGTTTGCCCACCAATATTTGGTTAAGGTGCGGCAAACACTCTTTCCTCGAGCGTTGGACACACAGTCATAGGTTAGCTAGCTTGTAAGTCGTGATGCTGTACTTCTGTCTTGTCCAGGTGGTGTGTTAGACACAGTCCTAGGTCTAGCTAGCTTGTAAGTCGTGAGGCAGTACTCCTGTCTTGTCCAGGTGGTGTGTTGGACACACAGTCCTAGGTCTAGCTAGCTTGTAAGTCGTGAGGCTGTACTCCTGTCTTGTCCAGGAGGTGTGTTAGACACAAGCCTAGTTCTAGCTAGCTTGTAAGTCGTGAGGCTGTACTCCTGTCTTGTCCAGGTGGTGTGTTGGACACACAGTCCTAGGTCTAGCTAGCTTGTAAGTCGTGAGGCTGTACTCCTGTCTTAGTCCAGGTGGTGTGTTGGACACACAGTCCTAGGTCTAGCTAGCCTGTAAGTCGTGAGGCTGTACTCCTGTCTTGTCCAGGTGGTGTGTTAGACAAACACAGTCCTAGGTCTAGCTAGCCTGTAAGTCGTGAGGCTGTACTCTTGTCTTGTCCAGGTGGTGGCGGTGACAACGTTCGTGTGTCTGGAGAGATCCTCCGGACCCGTGGTGAGCCCCATCAGACTGACAGAATCCGAGGAGGAGCGGGAGAGGGAGTCACTGGTGAATTCCAACAGCAGGTCACGTGACCCCATACCCATCATCGCTCCTCACAGGAGGTCCATTACTGTTGGGTACGGGTCACTGCCCATCATCGAGCCCTATCACAGGAGCAGGATTAGCTCCATCACTGTCCTTTAGCGAGGAATGTCTGCATCTTTCATATCACGCACAGGAACAGGATTAGCTCCATCACTGTTCTTTAGCGAGGAGCGTCTGCATCTTTCACATCACGCACAGGAACAGGATCAGCTCCATCACTGTCCTTTAGAAAGGAATGCCTGCATCTTTCACATCATGCACAGGAGCAGGATCAGCTCCATCACTGCCCTTTATAGATGGTTCTATAATTTTATCATATTTATTTAATGACATTCTATAACAGTCTTAATGCACTTCCTTTCATACATATCATTTTAATTATAAAAACTCTTATTTTGCCTAGAGTAAATAATCATTATTCATTATAGATTACTAGGCACATTGATTGATATTTCATAATATTATACGTTCAGTAAAATTTAAAAATGCGTTTAATTAGCTCATAAGTTAAATGTTTTAATTACAATATATATAAATATGCATATATATTTTAAGGCTAGTGTAAAACTATTTGTAATAAATAATGTTAAAAATTACAAGCGTTCATTCGTGTACCTTTTGTCTTTGTACATCGATATGTCATTGTCTCTTACTTACCTCAACAGGATCACAACTCAGGCCTCTTGGACTCCCCTGATTATTAATCTAGAGGTCCCGGGTTCGATTCCTGCTGGTACAATAGGTATTTTACCCGAAAGTAGAACTGTTCCTACGGTTGGCGTGGTTTGGTTAGTTAGGCTCAAGTTAGGTTTAAGATTTCCACTGGCTCCATAAAATCATCACATCATCTCATTGCGGGTTTGACGTGTGGACAACCTCCAACCTCTTTTCCCAAAGAGCGGCTAAAAGTACACATTGCATACGACGGCCAAGCTAGATACTGCATCTATCACAGTTAAATATGCTATACGCTAAGAAGAAGAAGAAAGTCTTGCTTCCTCTACTATATGAATCATGTACTCCAACATCCTCAATACATGACCATACCATCTCAGCCTTGTTTTCTCTATCATCTCATGTACTCCTAACACTAACGTTAATGTGTAATGGTAGGGTGATTGTGAGATGAAATGGAGGACCAACAGTTTAACGTGGGATCCGAACCACGGTGGAGGCCTGGCATTCCTCACATTCACAAGTTGTGATTAATACACGTCTTGTCAGAGGTGAAGGAAGTGGTTTGGCAATCAGATAAATCTGTGCCGGGACCGAGGATTGAACTCCGGACTCTCGGCACAGAGGTCCGACACCTTACCCCCTAGACCGCCAGGTCACCGATTCTGGTATAATGTGTCTCTTTTGTCTATTTATAAATAGAGCTTATATTTTTGTATTTATCAATGTCCGGGTGCAAATTTGGAAGAGAGGATTGTAGAAGGGTAAAGAGGTTAGTTCACGCTCCTTTAATAGTTATAAAATTAATACAACATAATAATTAAAAGTCGAATTTTTTAAAAGAAAACATACCATGAATAGATCATATACTTTTGTAAGACCTTGTTTCTTTCTTCATTCAGGGTGATTCTTCCTAAATTGATTCCCACTCTTTCTCCACGCAAATGCTGGTACATTTCCTTTAAACTCTTGCCGTTTCATCCTTACTCTATTAGTGTGGTTAAAATTCCCGTAACCTGAATGGGTAGTAAGACTTGTATCAAAAATAAAAGTGTGTTATTTATAACTCACACTATTCTATGAACATTTTCCAGATCTGCCCCTAATAATTCCTCCATTAAGAAGATCAACTTCATTAATATTAACTTATTAATAAACAATTCATAACCAACCCACTTCGGTGGACGCATGGTCTAAGGCGCTACTCTCGCAGTGGACTAGGCTGCCGATGACAGGGAGCTCAAGGTTCAAATCTCGGTAGGGTGTACTGAAAGTGTTTTTTTTCCAAGATGGTTTTCCAATTTCTCTCCACGCAAATGCGGGTATACTTCCTGTAATATAAACTTCCTAACCCCTAAAACCATTAGTAAAATCAGTAAATAAGCGTATAACCCGAACGGTTAGTAAGACGCGGTGCTAAAGAATCACTTTTCTAGCTGTTAGATAAGGCTCTTCCTATTTGAGCCAGACTGTACCTCTCTGGTTAGACGGAGTGTACAGTTAATATTGCGTGTGTCAAGATTGTTGATTGTCAAATTTTCTGCGTATCAATAAAAACAGTTCATCAAATCCATATACAACTATTGGGGAATCATTTGACCTCTAAGTTCATCTCATTGAATTGAATCCAAATCTTTCTTTTTTCCTTGAAAAAAGAAGGGAGGTTGACTTTTGGTGTTTAAAACTTTTGGCAAAGTAGCTTAGGTTTTTTTTTATTTCTGCGTTATTTTTTATACGACTTTTGATTCCAATAACGAGGGGGGGAAAAACCCAGTAGAAATGTGACAAGTTGTTAAATTATTGTCTCGAAGAGCACATTTTATCGCTATTTTAAACAGGCCTTTAACCTCTACAGGATTATTTTGGAGATAATTCTGATATTAATGAGACCCAAACTAATAAATAAAATAAAAAATATATATTTTTAATATTAACTATAATGTGAACTATTTGTAATTATTATTTAGCACTACGTATCATTAACCGACAGCCTATGCACTAATAACACTTATGTGTTAGAGATTAAGGAGGTTCAATTTATAGGATCTGCCCCGCATTTGCGTGGAGGGAGAGTGTAAAACCATTTAGGAAAGCCATCCTCAGTGCAACTAACTGGGGATTGAGGCCCAATCTCAACATCTTGGGCAGTCTAATCTAACGTGAGATTAGCGCGTTAGACCATGCGGTTACCGAAGTGGGTTTGTATAACAAAATGATATTAATGTTGACAGCGAATAGGTTCGTATTCCTACCAGAGTCAAACTATGACAGTCTTACCTTGTCTGATTACACCATGGTTCTATTTTATAAGCTACGCCAGTAGTAGAACCAAGTAAGGTATGATTATTACCTTTCAGGATGGACAAAAGGTACATTCATATTTTGTCTTCTTTTAAATGGTAAATTGTCAAACCATATGAACATTATTTGTTATCATTTGTTTCGTTAACTGGCACCTGATTGACACGTTCCTGGAAAGATACAGTACACCTGATTTACACGTGCCTGGAAAGCTACAGTACTATGATTGACACGTACCTAGAAAGCTACAGTAGCCTACACCTGATTGACACGTTCTTGGAAAGCTACAGTACACCTGATCGACACGTGACTGGAAAGCTACAGTACAACTGATCGATACGTTCCTGGAAAGCTACAGTACACCTGATCAACACGTTCCTGTAAAGCTACAGTACACCTGATCGACACGTTCCTGAAAAGCTACAGTACACCTGATCGACACGTTTTTGGAAAGCTACAGTACACCTGATCGACACGTTCCTAGAAAGCTGCAGTACACCTGATCGACACGTTTCTAGAAAGCTACAGTACACCTGATTGACACGTTCCTGGAAAGCTACAGTACACCTGATCGACACGTACCTGGAAAGCTACAGTACACCTTATCGACACGTGCCTGGAAAGCTACAGTACACCTGATCGACACGTACCTGGAAAGCTACAGTACACCTTATCGACATGTGCCTGGAAAGCTACAGTACACCTTATCAACACGTTTCTAGAAATCTACAGTACACCTGATCGACACGTTTCTAGAAAGCTATAGTACACCTGATCGACACGTACCTGGAAAGCTACAGTACACCTGATTGACACGTACCTGGAAAGCTACAGTACACCTGATTGACACGTACCTGGAAAGTTACAGTACACCTGATCGACACGTGCCTGGAAAGCTACAGTACAACCTGATCGACACGTTTCTAGAAAGCTACAGTACACCTGATCGACACGTACCTGGAAAGCTACAGTACACCTGATCGACACGTACCTGGAAAGCTACAGTACACCTGATCAACACGTTCCTGGAAAGCTACAGTACACCTGATCGACACGTTTCTGGAAAGCTACAGTACTATGATTTTGTCAGAAGGGACCTTTGGGAAAATTACCAAAAAATTGTATATAAAAAATTGAAAATATTTTACTATATTATTATTGTTATTCTATAGGTATTGATTATATCTATCAAAAGCAACAGATACAGATCCCATGAAATGGCGTATGAACACGTGAAAGTAGATTTAGTACCTTTTCTAGCGATCAGATAAGGTCCTTTCTATGAAAATTTGACTGCATATAGCATGATAGGAGTTGGTAAAAGTATATTAATTAAAGGACAATTTGGCAATTTTTGGCATTTTAAAAGTTACTAGAAAATAGTTTTGTATCCATCCGCCTAAAAAAATATGTTTTTTATAAAGATATGTCAAATGCTTTGGTGACATAAACATATTTGCGAGTTGAATAATTTCAGGCTTCAGAAATATTTAACATACATAAAAAACCAAGGCTACCACGAGACGTTTTAAAGTTCTTTATTTTTTTCAACGAATTTTGTGATAGCCAAAAATCTAGCCAGGTGGGCACACGGAAACAGGCATTAATCTAGTCTTGTCTGTTTTGCTAATTAAAAGGAAGATCGAGGTTTGAAACCCGGCTGAATATTCTCTGGCGTTTATTTTAAATGGTTCGTTTACCCTCCCTTACGTGAAAATGTGGCTACATTTTGTGTATACATTATACTCCTCATCTACACCCCGATAGTGTAAATATTCTAGTAGGTTCAGACTGGTGGTAATACGTTGATAAATCAATCAATAAATATACAATCATTTATACGAGCGTATTTATTAAACGTACTTAAAAAGATATTATACACAAAAAACAAACAAATACAGTTTAGTAAAATACCACAAATTAAAAAAAAACTGCCATTTTCACAACAACAACAACAACAACAACTTCAACAAAAATATAGTTTCAAGACACAAAATATTTACAACATTTCAAAAGTTTTTACTCATAAAACAACTAGCGTATAGTAATAATAATTATTATGATTGCGAGTTTAATCTATGAAATAATAATGATCCACGTGATCGAAAAAAAACCTACTTTTTATATAGTATCAGAGAATTCAAACTCGGCTTACTCTTAAGATAACAAGCTTACCTTGACTGGTTACGCTATGGCTCCATCTTGTAAGCAGCCCCATAGGTTAACTAAGTAAGGTAAGTTTGCTACCTTTCATGGTAAATGGCGTGTACATATTCTAATTCGACGTCAAATGCAGCAACAAATTTCTTAAACTGTCTTAGTTATTTACCTCTTTAAGAACAAAAAAAAAAACTCTTTGCCTAATTAATTAAATATATTATTATAATCATCATAATACACATAATTACTATCTACCCTATGCTATAAGCAATTTGCTCCATTTCTATTCTTTAATTTATAACACGACATATACAGCGTGGTCCAAAACATTTTTTTCTCCTAAGATGGCCTTCATGTCTAAAGTATATCTTATGAAACATTTCAAAGTGGATCCAATAAAAATACGATAAGCAGAAGTTGAGATAGAGACCTAAATGTAGTGTTTTATAGCCGCCCTCTTGAAACAAAATGGCGGATTTTAGTTTTAACTAAGCTATGTTTTAAACTGACGTCTGAATTATGGCCATCAGAATCTTCTCTACAATGGTTTCTTTTGTGAAAGAGTAAGGGCCAGCCATCCACTTACTAGTAGGACTCGTAGGATAGATCAATAGGCTATATCATGGATTAAACTAGGAGGGGATCTGGAATGTGATGACCGAGGCTGCTTTCAACAAGAGGAGGTTGTTACTGACTAGCAAACTGGACCTTGAGAGCAATTACCAAGGCTGCTTTCAACAAGAAGAGGTTGTTACTGACCAGTAAACTAGACCTGGAGAGCAATGACCAAGGCTGCTTTCAACAAGAAGAGGTTGTTACTGACCAGTAAACTAGACCTGGAGAGCAATGACCAAGGCTGCTTTCAACAAGAAGAGGTTGTTACTGACCAGTAAACTAGACCTGGAGAGCAATGACCAAGGCTGCTTTCAACAAGAAGAGGTTGTTACTGACCAGTAAACTAGACCTGGAGAGCAATGACCAAGGCTGCTTTCAACAAGAAGAGGTTGTTACTGACCAGTAAACTAGACCTGGAGAGCAATGACCAAGGCTGCTTTCAACAAGAAGAGGTTGTTACTGACCAGTAAACTAGACCTGGAGAGCAATGACCAAGGCTGCTTTCAACAAGAAGAGGTTGTTACTGACCAGTAAACTAGACCTGGAGAGCAATGACCAAGGCTGCTTTCAACAAGAAGAGGTTGTTACTGACCAGTAAACTAGACCTGGAGAGCAATGACCAAGGCTGCTTTCAACAAGAAGAGGTTGTTACTGACCAGTAAACTAGACCTGGAGAGCAATGACCAAGGCTGCTTTCAACAAGAAGAGGTTGTTACTGACCAGTAAACTAGACCTGGAGAGCAATGACCAAGGCTGCTTTCAACAAGAAGAGGTTGTTACTGACCAGTAAACTAGACCTGGAGAGCAATGACCAAGGCTGCTTTCAACAAGAAGAGGTTGTTACTGACCAGTAAACTAGACCTGGAGAGCAATGACCAAGGCTGCTTTCAACAAGAAGAGGTTGTTACTGACCAGTAAACTAGACCTGGAGAGCAATGACCAAGGCTGCTTTCAACAAGAAGAGGTTGTTACTGACCAGTAAACTAGACCTGGAGAGCAATGACCAAGGCTGCTTTCAACAAGAAGAGGTTGTTACTGACCAGTAAACTAGACCTGGAGAGCAATGACCAAGGCTGCTTTCAACAAGAAGAGGTTGTTACTGACCAGTAAACTAGACCTGGAGAGCAATGACCAAGGCTGCTTTCAACAAGAAGAGGTTGTTACTGACCAGTAAACTAGACCTGGAGAGCAATGACCAAGGCTGCTTTCAACAAGAAGAGGTTGTTACTGACCAGTAAACTAGACCTGGAGAGCAATGACCAAGGCTGCTTTCAACAAGAAGAGGTTGTTACTGACCAGTAAACTAGACCTGGAGAGCAATGACCAAGGCTGCTTTCAACAAGAAGAGGTTGTTACTGACCAGTAAACTAGACCTTGAGAGCAATGACCAAGGCTGCTTTCAACAAGAAGAGGGTGTTACTGACTAGCAAACTGGACCTGGAAAGTAGGAATAAACTGGTAAAATGTTACAAATGGAACATCGCTCTGTATGGAACTGAAACATGGACCCTGAGTATAAAGAAGAAGACATATTTGGGAATCTTTGAGATGTGGTGTTGAAGGAGAATAGAGAGGATAAAGTGGGCATATCGGGTGTCTAATGAAGTTCTTAGAAGAGTTAATGAAAAGAGAACTATTCTTCATGCGATTGTACGAATAAAGGAAAACTGGATGGGTCACATGATTAGAAGAACTGTTTTAATGAGTGACGTCATAGAAGACAAAGTGAAAGTGGAAAAGTTACCAGGAAGACCAAACGAATGGAACTGATTGAAGAACACGAAGTTTCAGGATATTAAAAAGGAAGATTTTGTAAGGATATGGCGGAGGAGACTCAATTTAGACAAGGCAATGGACCTGTCGAAAGACAGAACACATAATACATAACCCTTACACCTACCTGAGTGATGCTAAAATACAAATTGTTTAGCTAAGACATTATTACCCTCTGAACCTGAAGAAGATGGCCGTGGCATTGAAATGTCGTCTTTAAAAATGTGTACAAATTTTTTTTATTGTATCAACTAAACATTTTCTACTCCAGCCTCACCCAGGTAATTGAGTTGTCTTTCCCAGGTAGATAAAACCAAACGTAAATTTATTAGTTTTGAAATAATGTGTTTGTTCACTTTTATCTCATCAAATATATTTGTTCACGTCAAAAGTTATTTTAAATACAATTTCAATAAACAGTAATTTCAACATTGAAGTAATTATATCACAATCATAAATTGTTGATTATATTTGCTGTTATTTTCACTTGAAACGAAGTGTTTTGTTTATTTTTGTTAAAAGACTTTTCTTTCCCTATTACAAATAGACGTTATCACTAAAGACGAAAAGGTTGTCTTTTAAAAAATATATTAAAATACTACAAATAGCTACAAGTATTTTTTCAACAATATGATGAGAAAGGGGAAAAAAAACTTCAAGCATATCATCAGGCTAGCCGAACACCGAATCGAACTAGTGCCTTTTGATATCTAGGAGATCCTTAGCTAGCGTCACTAGTGATACATGGTACTATCGACTACACAGTTAATTCATGTCCTATTTTAAAAAATAATTACGATACACATAATTTTTTTCATAATTTTATTTTTCAAATCTTTTATTCACTAAAATCACCAACGACACATTAATCGCATAAAAAAAACTGTTATATTAATATTTAATTTTGAGTTTAATAACGGATAATGTTGTTCAAAAACTTTTTTAACGGTTGGTACCACTTCACAGACATTCTCATTTTTTTCTTAAGCAGAATTTACACTTCGTTTGCCTTAAAGGTATCAATCTTATCTTGATCGATTACACTATGGCCCTATCTTATAAGCTACACCATAGTGGAACAAAGCAAGGTATCAATCTTACCTTGACCGATTACACTATGATCCTATCTTATAAGCTACACCATAGTGGAACAAAGCAAGGTAGCAGTCTTACCTTGACTGATTACACTATGACCCTATCTTATTAGCTACACCATAGTGGAACAAAGCAAGGTAGCAAGCAATCTTACCTTGACCGATTACACTATGACCCTATCTTATAAGCTACACCATAGTGTAATTAATTCAAGCTAAGAACCTTACCTTTCAAGGTAAAATGAGTTAACACTCTAGTAATTTTATATATTTCACTCATGATTTAACGTTTTTTTTATTTGGCTCGTGACTAGACATAAAAAAATAAATATGCACTCATAAATTTGTGGCGAGAAGTGACTTTTGTTTTTCTTATCCGGAGCCTTAATAACCCGGTCCGTAATCTAACATCATGATAGACATTCTACGCCCGTTTCTCTAACCATGCTCCCGAGAAAGATAGATGGACCCTGCCTTTTTTTAAGGCCACGTTCTCGAAGAAGATAGACGGACCTTGCTAGTTTCTCAAGTCATGTTCTCGAGGAAGATAGATGGACCTGGTTCATACCTCAAGCCACGCTCTTGAGGAAGATAGACGGACCTGGCTCGTACCTCAAGCCACGCTCTTGAGGAAGATAGACGGGCCTGGTTCGTACCTCAAGCCACGCTCTCGAGGAAGATAGACGGACCTGGTTCATACCTCAAGCCACGCTCTTGAGGAAGATAGACGGACCTGGTTCGTACCTCAAGCCACGCTCTCGAGGAAGATAGATGGACCTGGCTCGTACCTCAAGCCACGCTCTCGAGGAAGATGGTGGACCAAGCTTCTACCTCAAGCCGCGCTCTTGAGGAAAATAGATGGACCTTGCCCGTCTCTCAATCCACGCTCTCGAGGAAGATAGACGGACCTGGCTCGTACCTCAAGCCACGCTCTCGAGGAAGCCCCTGGACTCGATACTGCCGTAGCTGGCGCTGTACGGCCCGATAAGCACGGCCCCACTGTCCCTCCGGTGCCAGGTGCCATGACGGTTCTTGTAGCTGTTGGTGGCGATGATGCCCGTCATACCGGGGGGACGATCTATGGAGACGCCGCCGTTCTTCTGTTGATGGTCCAGGTTGTGGCTGCTGCAGCTGTTCTGGTAGCTGTGACTGTTGCTGGCCGTCATGACGAGCTTCACGTCCTCGGGGGTCACCTCCTTGTAGAAGTGGGGTCTGCGCGCGCAGCACACGAAGATCACCACCACCACGCACTGTGGACAGACACACACGGGGGATGAACTAATGTCCTTGCCAGGAGATCACAGTAGTGAAGGGCATAATCGAGTGATTTTAAGAATCGAATAATCATTCGATTCTTTAAAAAATAATCGAATGAATCGAAAGAATCATTCGAATGATTTTGAGAAGTAGTAAAGAGTTGGTAATAATCGGATGTTAGCTATTACTACTTCTTAAAAGTAGTTACTAGTTGGTGGTTTTGCTTTGTGCTACTATTCTCCTCACCCTACTGTCGGCTCTCACAACACGCATTCCTTTACGTTTGCGACTTATCAACACTTTTCTTTACTGTATTTAGTTCCTTGTGTCGGTGTCAAAGATCAAAGTACAGCCACAACAAAATACTACACAGTGAACGCTTTAGTCTCATAAGTACCTCGCCATTAATAGAAATACTTTTGCGTGAGAGTCATAGTAAATAAATAAAGAACATATCTTTCCATTCTTGTTTAAGAGTCGAAATAATTGACCCTCTAATATTTCCTAAACATAAACAATTATAAGCTTACAATCCTATTTATATATCGGTTAAGTGATGACATATTTTCTATTTGAATATCTGAATCAATTAATTATATGCCGCCTGGAATTCAAATAGAAAATATGTCATCACTTAACCGATATATAAATAGGATTGTAAGCTTATAATTGTTTATGTTTAGGAAATATTAGAGGGTCAATTATTTCGACTCTTAAACACGAATGGAAACGTAAGTAAATCAAACATAAAATTTACTACCCGAAAACGGCAACATAAGTTTGCTGTATAGTGACTTTTTTTTTCAGTTATAAGAATATAAAATTATTTGAATGAATAAAATGATAAGATGATCTGAATATTACGGCCGGGCAATGTTTTATTACATTTATAAAAAATATATACTTATCTATTTAATAAATTTGAGTCAACTTAAAAAATATATTATCTCACAGCCCGTTCGGGCTATTCGCGTTTGGTTACACAATGGTGGTGGTATTAGAAAGGTAGAAATTAAAGGAAATGTATCTGCGTTCACATGGAAGAAGAGTGGGAAGCCATTTAAGGAAATCTCAATAACCAGGGGCGGATCCAGGATTTTCTTGAGGGGATGAAGATTGCCAACGATCGCAAGGGACAACATTAGAACAACAAAAACCAGCCTGTATTACTCACGACCAAAATAAAATTCTACATTAAGTCGGGAAAACTAGCCTCACAAATAACTCCGAGACTCGTCTATCATCATCCACAAAAAGGTAAGTTTTTATTTGAACTTAGTGTACATTAAAAAAAATGCTAGCGTAAACTATTGGTATTAGTTTGCAGTGTGAAAGTGTAAATGTTTCCTTTACTCATATTCCATATTTATTATTCGCTTAGAAACAATTATTGGAGAATCGGAAGAAAAAAAACACATTAGTTTCAAATATAAATATTGTAACAAAAACATATTTTACTGTACTTAAAAATTAGGTGGCATATTCAAAACAGGAATTTAAAAAAAAGCGCAACAGAAAAAGAAACAATCTACGTAGTATCAATAGTTATAATGTAGCAAAATAATCGAATCATTTTGTTACTTTCATTCGAATTATTTTTGGCTGCTATTCGATTTTAAACTGTATAACCACTTAAACTTTGTATTATATTAGCCTTGGAATCATTTGAAAGCGTAAGGTTGATTATTGTGTAGCAATTTGAACAATTTTTTGAAAATGAACCTAATAGAAATGAAGACCTGTATTGAGATAGCCTAGAAGTATTCGAAACCATAAGGTCGATTTTCTCCAGTGCTGGTAAGGAAGTAGTAAATGAATGAATCGGTCAGCTCGCATCGAGTCAGCTACTGTTTTCATTCGAATGATATTTTCATTCGAATAATATTTTCATTCGAATGATATTTTCATTCGAATGATTTTGAAAGAATCGAATGAATCGATTATTCAGAATAATCGAATGAATCGATTCTATTCATCCGATTCTGCCCATCACTAGATCACAGTCTGGGCTGTGTTTAGTGACACGTGCAACTGTCGGGGCAAACTTTTAACTGTGACAACTATAATTATTGAGGTGAATTTTCACTTGGCTTTCAGCTGTAACCATAGTGGCCAGCCACTTGGCTTTCAACTGTAATTATAGTGGCCAGTCATTTAGCTTTCAACTGTAACTATAGTTGCCATCTATTTGGCTTTCAACTCTAACCATAGTTGCCAGTCATTTAGCTTTCAACTGTAACGATAGTGGCCAGTCATTTGGCTTTCAACTGTAACTATAGTGGCCAGTCATTTAGCTTTCAATTGTAACGATATAGGCCAGTCATTTGGCTTTCAACTGTATTTATAGTGGCCAGCCAGTTGGATTTTTACTGAAACTCTAGGCCAGGGATGTGCTAACTTACTTACAGTAGGGCCAAATGAAAGTAAAAAAAAGTTGACGGGCCAAAGACTTTGATTCAATGAATTTTCTTCAAAATTCATCTAAAAAAAAGTTGAACACACATAATATACTGACAAGAATAAGTTTAAATACATTGAGGATGTGTAACAATCATAAATAGCTCAGTGGTTTGGTGTATTTTTAAGTCCGTTCAGAAGATTGATTTGCTGAAGCTGTAAGGAGGAGATTCTTAAGAGAGAAAACACGCTCCTCAGTAAGTCGGTTTATAAGATCACTTTTCCTACATCTCATGGTTGAAAACATTCGTTCGAATGAAAATGAGGTTGCAAACATTGCCATAAATGTTTTTGGGCATGATTTACCAAACTCGGAAATGTTGATTTTGACATGGTTTTATAAAATAAAAAAAATTGCTTTGCTCATTGGGGGCTACACCCCTAACCCCCAGTGCGTCTTCTTGGCAAGTGGATGTAAACTAATGTAATTCCAGAGCCGTTTTTTGATAAGTCTTACCGTTAAGCCACAAGAGACCTCCAAAGAAAGGCCAGCACCGACTTTAAAGTTGCTCTGCAATTTTGAATTTTTTCGGGGGTTAAATATTTTTAACTTTTTGGAATTTTCCTGTTGGTTATAGGCTAAAAGCTATAAGTTTGCCAAATTTCAAGTTTATATTTCATCTGGAAGTGGGTAAACACTAATGTCAGTGAGTGAGTCAGCCATTTGTCTCTATAGTAGTATAATATAATAATACAGTTTTGTTGTGTTTAAAATAGCTAGCCTCACAACGCAGCACATTTTAATTGTTTAACCCCGGGCCGTATTTGGACTGCGGGCCGTAGTTAGCTCATCCCTGCTCTAGGCAGACCACCATGGGAAAGCCCCAATATCATCGTTGAAGGAACTGCAGGTTTTATGGAGAAAAGCATTATCTACTCTCTCTTTCAGTTAACTGTTGCCAAATCTCCTCGCTCTTCAGTTATGTCGGAAGGTGGTGTTCTGGGGTAAGAAGGAGTTACTGGCAACATCGACTAACCAACGTTGCCAAACTTGTCTTATATTTGAGGGGAGATTGACCACACACAAACGAGAGAACGACAACGCTGTTCCCCCAATAGTAACCATGCAGTTCCCTCAGCGATGATATCCAGTATAGTAGAGAGCTGGAAAGATATATAGTCCTCCCACGGTAGCTTCGCCCCATGTCTGACAGTAGTTCCCTCTGCCCTCTATAGGACGATTCTCAAGGTCACGTACCACTAGCAGGTTCAGTCCCACGACGAACATGGTAGCCTTCCTGAAGCCCACACTGTCGTAGAGGATCCCGGCCAACGAGGGACCGATGAAGGCTCCTAGGGCGAAGGTGGACGTCCACAGACCGGAGATGAGACCATAGGTTTCCAGATTGTTAGGGAAACCGTATGCTCTGGAACAAAGACAGTGGCGTCTTGGTGAATATCAAAAAGGTTGGTGGTTTTATATACCGATTCAGCTAAAACGTCAGATATCAAATATCGTATCACTTAAATCCATGATTGGAAGTGTCATATCGTGGACTGTCGCCAGAATAAGCAGAGTTAGTTTCAACTGTACTTGTGAATTACCTTCAATACTCGGTAGAACACTCGTTGGTCAGATCTTAACGAACATACATTCCCACGTGAGGCGTGTAGAGCAGAGTCTATGTATGATTGGTCAAATGGGGACAGAGTGGGGGAGAACATATCACAGGTACAGTTTTAACAAGCTCTGATTACCCTGGCAACACTCCACGACTTGATACTGGTAAATTGTTGGTCAATAAGTTGAACCTTTTTTCTTTAAGTACTTTCTGTAATCTGTTACCAGATTATTGATAAATATATATATGTGTGTGTGTGTTTTAAAAGCAGTATGAACACAACTGCGGGCTATTAGCACCTGGGAAAACACACCCTTAAACTGCTTCGACACAACTTAAGGTGGAAGTTTAGGGCACGTGAGCAAAGGTAAGTGATTTTACAGTTTTTATAGCAACACATTTCTTTGACAAAAATAAATCAAATATTGCTCCAGTATAAACCTAGATTTTAATTTTCTTCCCCTGGTGATATCAACAGTTGTTGAATATCGGTCAAGGATGTCCTGGAATTTAATGACAACTTTTTCTCTTCAGTTAAAAAGTTTCTCATCTAATGCCGCCAAGCTCATGACAGATATTCAACAACTGTTGATATCATCGTGTGAAGAAAATTAAACTTATGTTTCTACTGGAGAAATATTGGATTTATTTTTGGCCAAAAAAGGGTTTTGCTATAAACATAACTGTAAAAACACTGAAACCTTCTCGTGTCCCCTACACTCCAACCTTACATTTTGACCAAGCAGTGATTCAAGAGAAGAATTCTGTCCAAGAAGTGTTAAGACAACATCTGAATTCAGGACAACGCTTCAGACACTCCAGAGCACCGACGAGGTTCATGGGTGTGTTTGTGTGTCTATGCTAGAGGGGTAAATTTAGGACACTCACATGGAAGTTCTCAGGGCGTCCGTGAAGGAAGCAACGAGCTGCGCCGCGATGCCCAGGCCGTGGAGCATCAGACCGACGACACAGAGCCACAGGGACCTGAAAACACGAGGGTATTTGGGAACGGCACATATGCGTAACAACCCGAATGCGGTGCTCTAAAATACATACATATCACTCACACAGAAACTTCTCGAGCCAGACTCTAACTAGTAAGTGTACGTCCCAAGCAAGAATTGGCCTTCAGAAGCCGCGGTGTGTGTGCGGAGGGGTGAACAGGGCGGAACTCACGTTTCTATAGGCAGGAAGGGCGCCGGCCCAACCATGCTGAAGCCGAAGATGATGAGGAGGCAGCCGATGATGGTAGCGATCTTAGGGACGAAGCTGGTGTCGCAGAGCCAACCCCAGCAGGGGGCGGTGAGGGCGTAAGTGGCGCCATTGATGACGAACATCAGCCCCAGGACCACGGGGGAGAGATCGAACTGAAAAAACGAGAATCAGAAGATGAGGACTCAACGATTCCCAAGAGGGTACCATCGAGAAGAAGGGGTGGTAAGAGTTAATTGAGGTTCTCGTCTATATTTTGAAATAACCATAAGACACGACAGGGCCGTTACCCAGAAGGAGGAAGGAGGAAGTCCTGCCTGAGGTGAATGTCCGTGAAGTCCCCCAACAGAAGAGGACAAGGAGTATTTTAAATATTTAATTACTTTCGAAGGTATTTTAAGGTTCCTATTTTTTATATACATAATTGAGATTGTACAATCAAATTTTCATAAGAAGGGCCTTTTATAAAATCTATCTATCCACGTCATATATCTATTTATCTACAATTCTAACTATCTATCTATGTATAAATATATCTACATATAATTAATATATATATATATAATCTATCTATACATCAATGTATAAAATATTTTATACATAGATGTATAGATATATAGATTATATACATACGAGCTATATTTATACATAACACCTATCTACCAATCTATCTATATCTATAACATATATACATCTATATACATAAAATCTATTTATATATCTATCTATGTATCTCTCTCTATATAAATCAAATATATATGTATATATATACACATCAAATCTATCTACCTACCTATGTATATAATCTATCTACCTACACATATATAATCTATTTATCTATATATATATATAAAATCTAGCTATATGTATACATAAAATCTAGCTATATGTATACATAAAATCTATCTACCTATCTATACATTATATATCAAATCTATCTATTTATCTACATATATATATATATCTCCAGGTGGTGCCTGTTTGTCCTTCCAACGCTTTTTCTCCATTTTCCATGGAGTCTCCAGAGATGAAATTTGGTATGAACGCTATGGAGCCATCTTTACGAGAAAAATCCAAGATAGTGGACGCAGCTTACAAATTGATTCCAAACGAAATGAAAATAGATATCTGAAAAGTTTGTTCCATCTTGTATGTGGTTTCTATGCTATGATCAATCAATAATGCCAACAACAGGAAGCAAACTTTGAGTGAAAAAAAAAGTAACCTTTCGAAAACATTCTGGTACAAACATGTTCTTGCTTGCGGTTGGTAATGATAACAATTTACCATTCTATATTAGCGTTGTTTTAAAGGTTTTAAAAATACCTATCAAAAGTTACCGCTGTATATTACACGACTTGACGTATGAACACGTGAAAGTAGATCCAGGTACGTTTTCAGATAAGGCTCTTCCTGTGAAAATTGAAACAGGAATATTGATAGGTAAACAGTAGAGGAGGGTAAGGAGGTAGAGAGGAAGACCAAATGACAGATGGCTGAAGGGAGTAAGAAGGAGTGTGGAGGAGAGAGGAGAGAACCGGGCAAAGGTGGAGGGAGAGAGGTGGTTGGAGGAAAGGAGGCGGTGGAGAGGCTTATGTTCCAAACAGATCCAGACACTGACTGGAAGCTTCTCATGATGATGATGGTGATGAACAGTAGAGGGTATAGTACCTGTCTAAGGTGAGGCTCTAGGGTCGCCTGCAGGAAGCCGATGCTCATGGAAGTGACGATTATACTTGCGGCCGCTAGGAGCACCCCTGGAATCTTCAGCACCTGCAGCAGACTCGCTGCAACACAGGACATCCAATCATGAACTCTCTTCACAGACTTAGAGGTTGGGGGAGAGAGAAGGAAAGGACACAAGCTTTGGTCCATTTCTTTACAGTTTTTGTGAACATACACTGTTTTTTTGGCTAATGTAAATAAAACATCGCTTCACTAGATGCAGAGTCAAGACAGATGAAGACTAAACAGGGGGTCTTAAGGTGGGAATGTAGTGGACGCGAGAAAAGGCCAGTGTTCTCGCAGTTTTTTTTATAGCAAAACTTTTTTTTCGGTCAAAATAAATAAAATAACTCTCCGGTAGAAATATATAGTTTAATTTTCTTCACATGTTGATATCAACAGTTGTTGAATATCCGTCATGAACATAGCAACAATAGACGAGGAACTTTTTAAATGAGGAGAAAACGCCATTAAATTCCACGACACCCTTGACAGATATTCAACAACTGTTGATATCACCAGGTGAAGAAAATTAAACTATAGGTTTCTACTGGACCGATATTTTATTAATTTTAGCCAAAAAAAGTTTTGCCATAAAAACTGCAAAAAAAAACTGGGCTTTTCTCGCATCCCCTACATTCCCACCTTAAGTCACGTACCCTTCCATACCACCTTAAGGACATTCAACTGAGTGTTGATTGGTTGCTAATATTTTATTGGTTTGTTTTATCGTCAAACCATTAGTTTACTTTTTTATTCCTCTAAGATTAAAATAGTTGGACATCTTCTCTAAAATTATCCATTAAAATACAACATTTAAGATAATATTATATGTTATGCAATTACGCTATCGATACTTTTCTTCCGATACTGTAAAGTATCGATTGACACCACATCTCCGCCAGTAGAGGGTAAGGTGCCCCAGAGCTGGAGGAAAGAGGGGGGGGG
>CABFWO010002127.1:107046-135864 GCA_902155825.1 Timema genevievae
TTTTTTTTTTAATCTTTACGAAATATTTAACTTTGTTATAGAATCTGCTTATTTTCTAATTGCGATGTAAAAATAAGAATACAGTAATTGTGTAAAAATTAAACGGTAAGGAATTTTTTTTAATCTTTACCATAGGTACTTTATTTTGAAAATGGAACATCAGCTACAAAGCAAGAACAAGTGAAAATAGAGCGTCAAATGGAACACATTATAAATTCTGTAAATTTTGGATATGTACCGGTTTGTTTATTTTAAAACGCTTGTTAACACCAAGAACTGGGCCGGATAATCACGACCCTAGTATATACAGTATATGTTTGTACATAGAATAAGACGCATACAAATATAGATGTATTTGTGTATTTATATTGAATAATAAGAATCCATCGACCCTGTCTGGTTTTGAACTCATAAATATCTGGATCTGAGACGAGTAAATTACCCCAAGTTGTAAAATAATGTCTTCACAATTTAGTTTGTTCTTAGGACTTAGATAAATAATTGAAACATAAACTATATATTTTTTTAAAGTAACCTTGTATTATAATCGTACAATAAATTAATATTTCTAGTAGGCTATTAATCTTTAAAAAATAGAAACATTAAGATAGTATTTATATATTAAAAACTGACCCGGCGACTTTTAGCGATAAGTTTTTTTTATCCATTGGCGACATAAGTTTTGAGTTATTGAAGCATGTTATTGTGGTTCAGAGTCGACGCCCTTGAACTTAAATCTAGTGAAATTAGTAGAGACGATAATTAGTAAATGAACGCAAGCGAGATATTAATATACCAACTACTGTAACCAAGGACTTTTTTCGTGCAAAGCGTAGAGATTTTAACGATGTTGCCTTTTTTGTAAGATTTAGAAACTATTTTTCGAAGTGTGTTGTATCTGAATTTGTCGCACTTAGGCATTCTAAGAACTACTTTTTTTTTCTTAGCACCGCGTCTTACTACCCGTTCGTGTTATAAGCTAATAATTACCATTACGTATTTACGGAATAGAAAGAGAGGGAAGAAAATGAGCAGTTCACCCTGTGAATCCTCTTGTATTATATACTTTCCCTCTTCCTCCGACGAGTTTACACACTCACTATACTATTTGAACCTTGAAAACATTGACTTGATTTTTTAAAAACACCTTTCCTATTCTAGACAGAAATATATTACCAGGGACTTTTTTTTTATCTACATTCTGTCAGGAAGACTTCTACTGGCCATTTTCGTAACCAAGCCAAATAGCATGAATTGTATATGATTTATAAAACATACGTTTATTAAAAAAAGCTGTTTCATGTTAAAAATAATAATTTTGTGACACTGTACTATTTTTATAATTATTTAAGAATGTTTGGTTTTTTGTTTCAACGTTATAACTTTTAAAAACCTTTGAATAAAACGTAAATTCACTGAATATGAGAAATCCTATCTTGAGCTGGCGTGACGTCAAAGGTAGGCAATGTTATTAAATCTGATATTGCCCTTCAATTGTTTTAAATGGAAGGGTATACATTTTTTGGAGACAAATCCTAAAGAGTTCAGTGAAAACAAGAATAATTTCATACAAAGTGCATAAAACCTAAATTAGTAGAAGGACGCGGTTATAAAAAATATGTATAAGCTCATTTAAGATTATTTATTTTCTTTTGAAAAATACACCAACGGTTTTGTTTAAAATGACTACTTAAATGTGTGGAGTGTTCTACAAATAGAAAGAGTATTTATCGTTTACTACAAAAAATCAAATAGTTTGGGATTAGTTTACTGATGACCAGGATCAATACTTTGATGACCTAAAAAGATTTAAAAAAATTAATCATGAAATTCTAAATAGGAATTCAAAATTACAACAAATTACTTTTAAAAAAATATGAACCAAAAACTCGTAATGAATGCACATAACTAGATCTAACACGCACTTTAAAAACCTAACAACTAAACTATTGAATTCTGATAGATACAACATTGATTTACAAATATTTACTTCAGAAGTAATAGCTACCCTCTCCAGCCTAGTTACAGTCTCACCAGGAATGTGTAATACCTCCTTCAGAAGTAATAGCTACCCTCTCCAGTCTAGTTACAGTCTCACCAGGAATGTGTAATACCTCCTTCAGAAGTAATAGCTACCCCCTCCCAACACAACCCTCTCCAGTCTAGTTACTACCACTCTCATACTCATCATCACCCTTATACTCACTATCACCCTCATACTCATTATCACCATCACCTCATCTCATTGGGACATGTAAAGATCCTCCATGGATAGGATGTACTATTAGTACATTCGGACATCCCCTGAACAACAGTACATTAGTACTGGATAATCTTCCCACTATTGGGTTACGAGGAATGTAACCAGATGTGCAATACTTGAAGGCAAAGTAAAGGGGAAAGGAATCAAGAAGACGACGAAGGCAACTTACTGATGACCTCAAGCAAGGAAGAATGATAAAAGTCTCATGATATAAAATTGGAAGTTGCTGATATGACATGTTGGAGGATTCAGCTTGGATAAGAGTACGGACCCGGAGAAGGAAGAAACACCGAGCTGTACGGGAGTCCTCGGCTCTGTCCCAGGGAGGAGAAAGTCTTATTATTACCCTGGACGGGTTGTGAACTCCCGAGTATATGAGAAGTGACTTGTCAGCGTCTGCTGACGCAACGCTAAGAGCAAAGTTTGCGCCAACAACATTATCAAACGACGGTGACAACAAGTTTGTGATTACAAAGTTTCTCTTTATCAGTGAAATATGAGTTGGTAATTATCGTAAGGATGGCGTCGCGACGGAGTGGCGTCTGGATGGACGCGTGCGTGACCCCGAGCCCTCACGGATAGCTCAGTGGGTCGAGTCGCCGCCACGATTGTGAACTAGATATACCGTTAGTGGTAGGAAGGGATGTCTGAAAGGCCTTTTTCTCTGTCATAATTGTACTATATAAATGGATTTTGGTAGGAGAAAGGACCTTACAGACGTAGGAGGAGATGTCTGAAAGGCCTTTATCCCTGTAATAATTGTACTCTTTAGTAGGATTTTGGTAGGAGAAAGGACCTTCCAGACGTGGGAGGAGATGTCTGAAAGGCCTTTATCCCTGTAATAATTGTACTCTTTATATAGGATTTTGGTAGGAGAAAGGACCTTCCAGACGCTACTTTTAACTATAGACAGGGTAGAGACACACTTAGCTGGCTGACAAGCGTCCGTCACTCACTGTACCGTGGCATATTTCGCCTGGACAACAGATATATATATATATATCTACTGGAGCGAGAAATTTAAGGACGGAAAATTTTCCCTAATTTTTTTTTCCAATATTTTGTTGAAACTTTTTGTTTATTTTATTCTGGAAGAAAAACCAAAAGTTTCCGTAGCTTTTTAAATGTGGCTAAAGCAATCGAGATATCCAGAGATTAAAAATCAAGCCTTAAACCGGTGGGCAAACGGGCTAATGTGTTAGTTTCACCTCGTCTGGCTTTCCCGGGTGACAAGGAGAGGTTAAGGATCAAGTCCCGGCGCTGATATAGTCTTTCTTAAATGGTTTCTCTTTCCACACAATTAATGCGGTTACATTTGATCTAAATTCTACCTTCCCTCACTCTCACCTTATCAGTGTAAATGTGCTGATGACCGAGATGAGTGGTAGGACGTGGAGTGGTTTTGAGTAAAAATTTGATGAAGGGTTTGGTGATTTTTGAAAATTCTAATTATTTTGAAAATTAATCTAATGATTTCTTAAAAATATATTTCTAGGGAGCTCTGGACATGAACATGACACATAAAGCTGTATACTGGTTTTTGGGGGGTAAATTCGGTTATCGGTAGTTTACTGATGATTTTTCTTTTACATTGAAATAATATTATATTTAAAAAAAATAGCTCCAATGATTTGGTTCAAAATGGGTATCTGTTAAGTTATTTACATTGTAAATAATCATATAGATTTGTTTTTCTAAACAATCATAAAATAGTATTTAACAAATGACAGAATTTGATAAAAATTTGATGTTTTTTGAAAATAGCTTTACCAATTTGCTTCAAAATTGTTATTATTATTATTAGCACCGCGTCTTACTAACCGTTCGGGTTATACGCACTTACGCTAATGTGTAATGGTAGGGTGATTGTGAGATGAAATGGAGGACCTACAGTTTAACGTGGAATCCGAACCACGGTAGAGGCCTGGCATTCCACACATTCACAAGTTTTGATTAATACACGTCTTGTCAGAGGTGAAGGAAGGGTTTGGTACTCAGATAAATTTGTGCCGGGACCGAGGATTGAACCCCGGGACCCCCAGCACAGAAGTCTGACACCTTACCCCTAGACCACCAGGTCACCCTTCAAAATTGTTATCTGGGGACTATTTTACATTATCATTTCTTAATGTATGTTTATTTATCCAAAACAGATTAATTCAAAGGTAGTTTACGTAAGACAAGCTATAGAAAACTTGATTTTTATAATTGACTTTGAAGATTGAATTCAAAATAGGAAAACGAGAATAGATTTGATGATATTTAAAAATACATTTTATTTTTACAAATAAATAATTTTAAGAGAGGGGCTTACAAATAATTAATTTTGAAAACAATTTGGTTTAAAATGTATATATAAATAGTGTTTATTGTGATCAAATATAATATGTTTGTTTTTATGAGGCAAATATAATTAAGGGTAGTTTACTTAAAACTTATGTTTAAAAATTATCTTTGAGGTGCAGCTTTTAGGAAATTCGTAAAATTATATTTTTAAAAGCAGAAGTAATTATCGATATAAAGCTATAATGAACATATTTGAAATATCTCACAAAGGACGTTGCCTATGTGTGACGTCACATCAGGTCAAGATAATGGAGCTCGTTGACAATTTAAAATGATTGCTATACTCTTTGGTGGACAAAGATGTTCCTCTTTTCTCGATGTTTCTGTAAAAGTGTATATTATTTCATTTTTTCTGAGCACCATACCGTTTATTTTTCAACGCGTCTTACTACCCGTTCGGTATTATACACATAGGTATTAGCTATGTTAACATGTTGGGGATGAGGAAGGTAACATTTTAGAGGAAGTGTAACCAGCATTTGCTTGGAAGGAGAATGAAAAATAATTTAGAAAACAACCTCCTAGATACAACCGATTGGAGTCGAACACCAACCCTCCTTTATCGGTAGTACAGTCAATTGCAAGAGTGAAGCCTCAGAGGATTTGGCCACCCAAGTGTGTTGTTAGTGGTGTTAAATTACTAGTGAACCATTTAACCAAAAAAAACTATTTTTCATTTCTACACTTAATAAGGGGTCAATACCCTTAATATGCAGAAAAAAACATTTAAATGAGCATAAAGTTCTATTAATATATTGAACATTCTACTTCCTACATAATTAGTCCGATAAAATTAGAAAGTGATTTATAAATGTCAGGATAGAAGAAGATTGAACACTTCCAAACGATACAAAGTCTACAAGCATCTCAGCCTGCATCTGGTTAGTGTTGAGATTGTCCGCCGTGACGCGCGAGTTGTCGTGCGCTGATAGTGCCGCTAGGAGCGTTAGTGAGGCGCCAGGCGACCATTTAGATGACACGACCTTTTGACCCGGGCGACACTACTGTTGGATTATCCGGGATACGGATATCTACAGTCTTAGTTTGAAAAGAAGAAACTTTTAAAAATATCAATTTATTTTTTTATAACATATTTTGCGGTCAACATTGATTTAATTTTAGAAAAAAAATCTTATGCTATAGGTATTAAAAGTCGGGGGGAAGGAGGGGAGGCGAGAATCACTTTCTAAATGTGAAGTTAAATCGAAGTGAAGCTATAAACAAGTATAAAGGTCGAAGTTTAAGTTGAAGTTAGGAGTTTTATTTTTGTCACATTATACTACTTTTAATTATTTTTAAACTATTCATAAGTGTATTTAGGTAAAGAGTAAAGACTTTAGAGTAAAAAAACAAAGCCCACTATATTATTTTATGCTGACATATCAGAATTTATTTCTGCTTACGTTATAGATGTCATGTTTAGTAGCTGCTATAAAAGTGAATCTATGTTGTAACATGTCATATTTAAAGAAGTTGGCTATTTATAGATTTCGAAACTATTTTGCAAAGCGGGTTGCATCTTAATTTGACGCCGCACCTAAGCAGCCTAAAACACCAATGTAAGAAATAAAGAGGGGGGAAAAATGAGCAGTTCACCCTACGAGCCCTCTTGTTTATATGTACTGATAACACTTCCCCTTTTCCTCTGACGAGTTAAACACTCACTGTATATTTGCTCCTTGAAAACTTTGACTTGTTTTTTTAAAATTACCTTTCCCTTATTCCCTATTCTAGATAGACATTTGCCAACACTAACTTTTTAATCTACATCCTGGCAGGAAGACTCCTACAGGACATTTTCGCGATCAAGACCAATAGCATAAGTTGTAGAGGATTTATAAAAAAATACGTTTACGAAAAAACTATTTCAGGATAGAAATAATAATTTTATGACATCTTAGGACTATTTATGGAATTATTTAAAAATGTATGGTTTTTTTGTTTCAAAGTTATATCTTTAAAGCTCGCCGGATTAAACAGTAAATTCATTAATATAAAAAAGAAGTTTCTGAAAACTTAACAAAAAATATAATTTAGTTTTTATAGCTGAACCCATTGAAAAAGAAAAATTATATTTCTCATACATTTACTGAACAGAACAAAATTAAAAGAAAGCTGTTAAAGAAAGAATGGGAGAAAATCTACATTTTATCATTTTTATCTTTGTTAACTCGGATATTGGTAATTCAAAGTTTTTTATAACAAATTGCAGCCATATAACAAAAACTCAATTTTATTTTTTCATAAATATTAACAAAAAAAGAGATAATATTCTAGAGTAATAAAGGAGGCAAGAGCCCCCCTTATCAGCCATTTATGAGCGTCCTAGTTGCTGGAGAATACTTGAGAAGATCAGGTGGACCGACAGACAGACAGGGTGACAAATGAAGAGTGGGTGAGAAGAGAACCATGTTGGATGTGATTCTTCGGTACATCCTTAGGAGGAACTGTCTTCTGTACGACGTCATGGAAGGAAAGGTTGAGGAAAAGAGGAGCTTAGGAAGGAGGAGGATTCAAATATTGGATGACTTGAAGGAAATAAGAAAATTCTTGGAGCTGAAGGAGGAGGCAGAGGACAGGGAATATTGAAGGTCTAAGTTCACTGACAAAAGGAATTGACCTGTCGTAAGAAAGAACACATAATAATAACAGTCTATTGTAGCTAGGCACAAACATTTTAAAAATCTGTTACCAGTAAACTACTATTAAGTCAATTTGTAACTGGAAATAAAATATACAGTTTTATTTACCAGGCCTCCCTAAATGTGGATTTTGAACAAAATCGGTAAAGTCATTTCCTAAAATAATTCAAATTTTCAAAATCAGTAGTCATTTAACTACCCTTTATTTAATAGCTATATTCGAAATAACAATTTCCCCATGATGTATGACTATATAACATTTAAATATCAAGATTTAACGAAACTTTTCAAATCTTTTTTTTGTTGTAGCCCCTGGGACAAATAAAATTGAGACTTTTTTAGAGTTCAGGGGAATAAAAATTGCCAAGATCTTTACAATCTTTGGGCCGAAAATATTCACAATAGCAATACTTTCTCTATATGAGAGTAAATTAACAGCTGTAGAATAGGATTAGTCACATTAATTGTGGAGTAACCCCCTTCGGTGGCCATATGGTCTAAGGCGCTACTATAGCAATAAACTGGACTACCTGTAATGAGGATATCGAAGTTCGAATCCCGGTAAGGTTTAATGAGTGTCTTTTTCCTAAATGGCTATCCACTTTGTCCAGCCAAGAAAATGTGGGTACACTTCATTTAAATTCAATATTCCTCATCCCTAGCACATTAGCGTAAATTAGTACACAGGCGTAAAGTCAGAATGGGTAGTAATGACACGGTGACGAAAAATAACTTTGGATTGAGTGTATGATTTTTAGAAATTAATAAAAATGCTATAATTTCTTAAAACAGATCTGAACAAGGTAAATTTTGAAGCCAAAAATTAGTATTTGACCTTTTCTCGTTAGTGTGGGCTTGTTTTAGTGGGTAGCAGCCCTAGGTCAAACTCAGAATATTCGAACTTGAGCTAAACCAGCGGAAATGTTTGTTTCTCTTCAAATTGTGACCAAACATTCTTTCCCTACATTTGGCCGTCGGTGAAGCAATAATAAATATTGACCCTCCTTGACCGGTGCCCTTAGATTAGATAGTCCATGACCGGCCTCTTGGTCTGGTGTTTAATGCCCCCTGGCTACTGATCTAGAGGCCCTGGCTTCGATTCACCAACGGTACCATAGGTAATTTTTTTTTTTTTACCCTATGGTAGAACTGTTCCTACGGTTGGCGTGGTTTGGTTAGTTAGGCTCAAGTTAGGTTTAAGATTTCCACTGGCTCCATAAAATCATCACATCATCTCATTGCGGGTTTGACGTGTGGACAACCTCTGAGGTATACCCTGGGTAAAGTCCTGTTCCCAAAGAGCGGGCGAAAAGTACACACTGCATACGATGACCAAGCTCTTTCACAGTTAAATATGCCATAAGCTAAGAAGAAAAAAAAATAGATGACATACCATATCGTTCATAGCCAGTACTGCCAATAGAACGTACAGAACATTAATTCAAACTTAATAAATTTAAAACAAACTTACTTCTTTTGGATAGAATGGTGCCTGAAGGGAGACGCAGATGGCGTTGCAAAAATCTGCGATGCCGAAAACAAACAGCGTCAACCATTGTCGTTTCGTGAAATTAGGTAAATTAATCATTTTTGAAAGGAAAAAAAAAACTTTTTTTTTTTTAGGGTTGGTGATAAAGAGTTTTAAGTTGAGATACACGTAAATATCTAACGTGAAAAATTTTTGGTTATATCCTCTGTGAGGAATGTTCTACGATAATTTGCGACATTTCCGTCTGCAAAGCAAATGTTTTTTTATTAATCAACTAAGAATCGTTAGCACGACATCAGAGTTCATTCACCGGTTAGAAACTACATTCACCGGTTAATTTGATACTACCTCAAATAGTTTCAGAATCTTTAAGAGAAAATTTTTAAAAAAATCTCTAGGAGCAAAACGTTTCCTCGGCAGATGACGAGAAAATCAAGGAACCTTCAAGACGGAGGAAAGACGTTCTCTATTGCCCTTCTACCAAGATTTCACCCCACAGTGGCGTCCCACACACACGGTTGATCGGTCAAACTACTCTCTTCGACGGAATCAGTAACTCAACAAATGGTTATCAGTTGGGTACAGGCGTTGGTATCTTCCCTTTCCCCCCATTTTCTCCCCAAGAACAGAAACGGACTTTGGACTTGGTCACACTCCTACCGAGTTCCGATGACACCGATTGGTCCGATCAGTCCTTGTACCGTGGTCGGGCCCATTTATCCTCTCCTCCCTCCTGTAGGGGTGATACAGAAAACTTTTGATTTTTCTAGAGGAAACGAGGAGAAAAAAGGTGGGGGTGGGGGGGGGGGTTTGGAGGTCATTATTGTGGGATCGAGGGTCAAATTTGCGTAGTGACCTCTATCTGTTCCGAGTCTTCAAAGGGGCCTTGTTTTATGATAAGAGACAAATTTTCGTTTGAGTGTGGACAGACCAGAATAATTCTGGAATGTGTGATAAAATGTGAAGACGATTTAAACGTCGTATTGTTTTAACTTGGAAAAATAATCTCTCCAAATCAATCCCATTGTGTCTGGTTAGCTGTGATCACTTTATAATAACAAACTGGTTTGCCTTTCTTCTATAAGTATAAACAGTAGCGGTTCATGATGTAAAAACTATGGTGTTCACCAAATCAAAACGTTAATAAAGATTATTCAGTAAGTGTATACATATAAATGAGTTAAGGAAGATATTATTGAGTCAAAACACTAAAATGTTCACAGTGACAGATGTGTACATTCCACAGGTTAAATCTCTTATAAGAGCTACGTAATTCTGCCATGCGAGCGTGCATTAGCGCTTCTGATGGAAAACGTTTTCCCGACGCGCACACAGTGTTGGCAAACTGCATATAAAGTCTGTTCAGCGTGGGAATTGTTTTCTGAAAGGCCTTTTTCCCTACCAGAAATCTATTATATAGTAGGATATTGGTAGGAAAAAAGACCTTTCAGAGAATAATTCCTACCGTGAATGCAGTATACAAGAACTTATCTCCAACGCTCCATACAAGACAGAGTTGCCAAACATTGCACCAGAAAAAAAATTGTAATAACAGGAGAAGATGATTGTTTAGGGTATTAATCTATTACATAGATTTAGATATGTTAATTAATTATTGTCAACCTCGGTGGTAAAGTGATCGCCTCATGACCCGCAGTTCATGGGTTCAAACCTATCCGGGGTCGAACGGATTTTTCTCGAGTGATAAAAATTAGGTAGTACAATTTCCTTCGTAGCCGTTGGTACCATGATGGTTGTGGCATGTAAAAGAACCAACCATCCAACCGGCCAAATTGATAGGCTCTTTCACTCTCGCTAATAGAAATGGTCCTGTGTTGATATAATAATTCGGTTCGGAGAGTGCAAATTAACTACCTCAAATAAAAAAAAAAATTTAAAATTAAATAGTCTATAATTTTAATCAAAATATGGGGATTCACGTACTCATGTTTTCGTACAAACGATTATTATTATTATTATTATTATTATTATTATTATTATTATTATTATTATTATTATTGTTATTATTATCACCACGTCTTTCTACCCGTTCGGGTTATACGCACTTACGCTAATGTATAATGGTAGGCTGATTGTGAGATGAAATGGAGGACCTACAGTTTAACGTGGGATCCGAACCACGGTGGAGGCCTGGCATTCCACACATTCACGAGTTGTGATTAATACACGTCTTGTCAGAGCTGAAGAAAGGGTTTGGCAGTCAGATAAATCTGTGCCGAGACCGAGGATTGAACCATGGACCCTCAGCACAGAAGTCAGACACCTTACCCCTAGACCACCAGGTCACCTCGATGATAATTCATTGTGAAGAAACGAACCCTGTAGGAGAATATTTTATTAGCATTATTTTTTAAGAATTTATAACATCTATCAAAAATAGCAACCGCAGATCACATAACTTGAAGTATGAACACATGACGGTAGATTTTTATTAAATTTTAAAACTGTCAAAAAACGTTCCTCTCCTTCTAAATGAGACTGTAAATTATAGGTCACGTGTCCCCTCCCCCAGTAAATTTATTAGTGCACCACTGTGTTAAGGTGATCAAATTACGTCTGTGATAGTATTTTAAGGGGAGTGATACTGAGTTACTCGCTGACCGGGTTCGTGTCTCTTACAAGAGATTGTTTTGGTTTTTTTTCCCCTCTACTCAGCCACGGAGGCCGGTCCTAAGTTCTGCTGACCGGCCACAGGGTGAGCTATGTCTACAAAGATCAACGTTGGTCAACAATGACCTGTGTTGCAGGGCAGAGGTCAACCAGGTCACCTTACAGTTGGATCAAAGAACATCATGTTGGTGTAATATATTTAAATACGTGGCCAAATTTACTGTAAAGTCTGTTCAGCGTGGGAATTGTTTTCTGAAAGGCCTTTTTCCCTACCAGAAATCTATTATATAGTAGGCTTTTGGTAGGAAAAAAAGACTCTCTGAAAGGTCTTTATTACTACTAACATCCTACTATATAATAGCTTTCTGGTAAGGAAAAAGGCCTTCCAGAGAGTAATTCCTACCGTGAATGCAGTATACGTAACTGTCTGTTATTGATTGGAGATAAAGCAGAAACACTTTTATGGAGTGCTTTCAAACTTGATATTGGGATGATAAATGAAAGTGGTATCCAACTTTTTTTTATTTTATCCCCAGATATAATTTATCTTCAACTTTGTTTCTGCAAAATAGTTGGTGCATAGTGCAAACTAAACATATTCCACTAGCCCAGATCCATCTCTGGTCAGATATAGTGTTTACGATGCTCTATATCTCCTGGTATGGGCTAGAGCAAGTTGTTACTTTCATTGATCTGTCTTAGTCTCACTTATAGCTCTGACAAATATGAAAGTTTATGAACGATACTGGTAACAACATTCAATATACAGCCAGTCCCTGTGAAGGTGTCACTTGTAGGACTTGGCAGACTGATGTGCAATAGTACCTTCTGGCTCAGTGAGGAAACTACCTCTCCCCTCATTTCCCTAGTACCCCTCTTCAGTCATTATAGCTGACGGTGGAACTGTTGGGAATCCTACCAACCTTCGGGCTAAGTACTGTACATACATACATATACATCATACATACCTTTTATATAACCCACTAAAATAAATTACAGCCAAAATAATGAGATACATGTGTAATGTGTATATAAATGTATTTAAAATTTTACGTGCCTCCCTAAGATTTCTTTGCACACCCCAGGTTGAACACCACATGTTCGTATCTCGAGGATAAAACGAGATCTTGACCTCAGCCCTACCCACTACAATGGTCAAATCAGTTGACTGAACTGCCAATGATGGGGAGAACGGTGTTCGAATCCCAGTCAGATATATTGAGGGTGACTTTTCTAAAATGGTTTTAAACTCTCCCTCCACGCTAACTTAGGTACACCTACTCCAAGTTCCAACTTCCTAATACCTAGAATATGATCGTTATTATTACACATGTGTAACGGTTGTAAGGCGCAGCTATAAAGATATATATATATACATTATATATTATCTCAAAGAAATACGTTAAAACTATTTTCGTTACTGTTTCAAAACTTAGCGATGAGTAAATTACCATTAATTTCAGGGTTATATTAAAATCAACATTTAGCCTTAAGGTGTGACCATTGATCATACTCATACTCATCATACTCATACTTATCATAATCATCATACTTATCATACTAATCATACTCATACTCATCATACTCATACTTATCATAATCATCATACTCATATTTATCATACTCATACACTCATAATCATCATATTCATACTCATCATACTCATATTTATCATACTCGTCATACTCGTATACCTATATAAACTCCTAATTCTTACAGAAAATTTACTAGATTTATATTCATGTATTCATACATCAAGCAATGCAATCTGCAGCTTTCACTTTTTGCATATATTAATATCAATAACCATAAAATGATATTAATAATATAGTACAATGTTATCAATGTTGACAGCAAATTAAGTTCGTATTTTCTGAAATGCTAGTCCTATGAAAACTGGACTGTATTTTTATGTTGGTATGTTGGAAGAAGTGTTCGTAGTCCCAGTTGGGTTGTGCAAGATGTAGATTGCGCAGTCCTTGTCACTAAGAGGGACCCCTACTATCTGCGATCCATCCAATTTCCGTGACGAGGGACGAAACAGGACCTCTCTTTGGCCCAGAAAAGTGGGAGATTGTCAGCGACCAAGGTGATTCTATGACATGCGGGAAGATAACGTGAGGGGAAAACACTCCTTCAAAATATATCAACCTTGCCAGCAGACCAGATCAACAACATTTGTTTTGGAACTCGACGGTTCCATCCGGAGTGAAAAACATCCAGAACGACCCAAAAGATGACGTCTTTTATATTTTTTTTAGCACCGCGTCTCGCTACCCATTCAAGTTTTACGCCTAGGTCCTCATTACGTTAATGGTTTTAGGAACAAGGAAGGTTGAATTACGAGGAATTGTACCTATATATGCGTAGAGGGAGTGGGTAAAAACCATTTAGGAACAAATCACCCTGAGTGTTCTTGACCGGCATTCGAACCCTGATTCCCACTTAATCTTCAGTCCAGTCTATTACCAGAGTGATGCCTTATACCGTTCGACCACCGAAGTGGGTGACGTCATAATCTCAAGGAAGACCGTCTGTAGTAGGTGAAGGACTTTACGGGTCGGACCTTCGCTGCAACATCTTGAAATGGGTCGCTAACCCTATCATCGTCTGTGAAGTTGTCCATGAACTCGCTAATCGACGCGTAAGGGAAGATCCTTCATTGGTACCCATGTGAACTATAAAGAGTTGCCTATCAGCGTTTGGCTTCCCTTGAAAACATTATAAATATCATATTAAATTTGACCAATTTTCACTAGTGAAGCCAAAATTTTAGAAAACAATTCTGAAAGCTTAAAATATCGACGATGATATGAAGATTTTTTTTATAAATCTTGAATTTACATTTTTAAATATAATAATAAAGTTGAGAGCAGTCATCGTGAAATGTAGGCATGATGCGTCTGTGTACCAGCTATAGCAAGGTTTTTTTTTTGTTAGAAACCCGTTAGGGAAGGTCTTATTTGGTACCAGAGTCTTACTGTGTAGTAGTATTTTGGTAGGATAAAAGGCCTTCTAGAACGAACTTCCTACCACCCTTCTGGAAGGCCATCCTAACAAAATAATACCATACGGTGGGATTGTGGTATTAAATAACGTCTTACAAAACGTAGGAAATAGTTTAGGGTAAAACACCCTCTACTATACCCGGTCGGAATTCAAGCCCCGGTCTACCCCCCCCCCTCCCCCCCGTCCCGATATAACCAGATAAGACGACACTGACACCTTGATCCTACGTGTGCTAGAGACTCTTTATTTGATACGATATTCGGCCTTGGTAGCATAGCCGCTTCGGAGGACGCATGTCGAATTTTATACTGTATCGTTTCGAAATACTTCGCGCAAGTTGAAAATTGGCGAAAGTATAATTCTTATTAAATACTAACACGGCGCTGCCCGTGACCCACCGTGGTATAAGAATTATATAACCCCCCTCCTCCCCCATGGTGCCCGATTTCAAATAGAAACGGTTATCTCTGAAACGTAATTCTAAACTAGATTAAAAATATTTTCTTCACAAATATGTAAAAAAAAAAGCCTAGTTAAAAAGCTAATTAAAAAATTTAAAAGTTGGACTTCGAGGTGCATTCGGACCCCCTTCCGCCCACCTATGTTAAAAATCTCAGATCTCTGCGTGCCGTAGATTTGGCTGTACATCGCACACAAACAAACAAACAAACACTTCCTTTTATTATTATAGATGATGTATGTTTACATAAAAGAACGTTTCAAAGGATGATTAAAGCTTATCAGGTTCTGCCTGTAAAAATAAAACTTCAGGAAAATGAAACTTTATTCGGTATATTATTCTAAGCTGACACCATAAACTGTGTGTCAGATAAACTAGGAACACTATCGATTATGTATGATGTGGAGTTTGCTATATTACACTGCTAGTTGTAATACAAAGTGCCATGTATCTGCAAATCCGCGTATCTGCAAATCCGCGTATCTGCAAATTCACGTATCTGCAAATACGCTTTACTAGAATCCGCCTAACTTGAATCCACTTAAACTTGAATCCACGTAAACTTTAATCTTCCTATCTTCAATCCGCGTAACTTGAATCCATGTAGCTTGAATATGTATAACTTAAATTCACGTATCTCAAATCCGTGTAAGCAGAGTAATTACTGTACACTCCGTATACACTGAAAGGTCGTAAGCTTGCTTCGAACTTTTTCACAATGGCGGAGCTTATAAGATAGGACTGTCAAACCTTTCATGGTAAACGAATTGTACCTCCAAAATGGCGGTGGAGAGGCGTAGTGACTATCGAGTACTCTCTCTCTCGAAAGGTCGCTTCCAGAGCGTGTTTGTATTCGTCCAGTTGACGGAGTGATGTCTGCACCAGTTAGTAAGGAGACCAAAGTTCCCGATGACCCTTGTCCACAGACCACGTGCTCAGACACTGACCTGGACAATCCAACTAACCGTGGAGTTGCGCTGTCGTGGAACGTTCGTTGGTAATATTATATCACTACGCCATTTGGTGTTGGTTTTCGACAATACCTTTCAATGACAATTTACTACAGGCCACTTTTCATGGGAAGAGTATTATCAAACAGCTATAAAAGTTACCACAGCTCAATTTTCATACGAAGAACCTCATCAGACATCTATAAAAGTTACTAAAGCTCAATTTTCATAGGAAGAACCTTACCAGATATCTATAAAAGCTATAACAGCTTAATTTTCATATGAAGAACCTTATCAGACATCTATAAAATCTACAACAGTCCAATTTTCGTACGAATAATCATATCAGATATCTATAAAAGATGCTATAGTCCAATTTTCAAAAAAATAACCCTATAAAATATCCATAAAAGTTACTACAGTCCAAGTTTTGTTGTAAAATCCTTATCAAACATCTGCGAAAGTTACTACAGTCCTAATTTCATATAAATAATCTTATCAGACAGCCGGAGAAGTTACTATATTCCAATCTTTGTAGGAAGAATCTATCAATCGGATATAAAAAGTTACAAAGTGTTTTTTTCACTTATTCATACGTCAAGTCATATGATCTGTGGTGAATCACTTGCGATAAATAATATCAAATACCTATAAAATAACACTAATAATATAATAAAATATTATCAATGCTGACAGCAAAAAGTTTGTTTTTTCTACGACTCGTTCATCTCTGTATTATAACTGATTCTCTCTTAATTGTCAATCCGAACCTTTTGTTTTTTTTCTCGAAATAATACCAATTTGTAATTTAAATGTCCCCACAACCGCCGGGCGAAGTCTCGGGAGTCTGCTGTTATCTGTGAATGAGACACGGACGGCGCCATTGGGTCAGTTTTTTTCATGACAAGATAGTACAGGTCAGCGAGTAACCCCGTGTAGGCTACACCAGCTCTGCCAACATTACTAATTACTGATCATGTGCGATGGTAATTAGTGGATGTTTAACAACCCCGATCTGTGCTTGGGAATGTCTGTGAATATCTGCACGTAGTAATTGTTATTAAGGAGTCCGCCTCGGTAACTGAGGAATTGCCTCAACAGACGTTAACGCTCTAACGCAATATTTAATTATATGATGCGTTATTTCAAAATATGGCTCAAGCCATAATAAAGTCGAGAGATTCCAACAAGGCTCTTTTCCCTTAACAGCCTAATAGTTTGAGTTATATTACTATAAAAAAATAGGTGACCTGGCGGTCTAAGGAAATGGGTATCAGACTTCTGTGATGGAAGTCCGGAGTTCGATCCTCGGTCCCGGCACAGATTTATCTGATTGCCAAACCCTTCCTTCACCTCTGACAAGACGTGTATTAATCACAACTTGTGAATGTGTGGAATGCCAGGCCTACCACCGTGGTTCGGATCCCACGTTAAACTGTAGGTCCTCCATTTCATCTCACAATCACCCTACCATTACACATTAGCGTAAGTGCGTATAACTCGAACGGATAGTAAGAAGCGGTGATGATGATAATAATATTACTATAAAAATGTGTGAAAATGTGACATTAGCTCATTTTCAATGACTTTTTAAGAATATGAAGCCAGGCTCGATGAAAATGAGCACAATAATTTGTTGAGACAAATGTTAATATATTAGAGAACTAGCAGCGAGCTTTCCTCTTTACCTTGAGCTAAGAAGTTTCGTAGTTTTCTTTCCCCTCTTTCTTATTGACATTGCAAAGGGTGTTTGCAGATGAAGGGCTAATAGGGAGTATAAGCTTTGATAGAATCGAGAAACACTCCCATTTGCCCAGTTGTCCAGAGCAATAAATCAGCACTCCGATTCGTGCAGGTATACCAACACTCCAAACTACGGCTTGTGGGGAATGGAGTGTAAATGTGCATTGCAAAATGTTTACGATGATATTATCAGTGACATAAATCATTGATGGACAGATTTAGGTCATATTTAAGCTTTTTTTATATATAAAGAAACAAGAACGATTTTGATTCCTCAGTTCAATGAACCAGAAAAAAATCCAATGTACAGCGCTTTATCTATAATTTAAATTAAATAAGAGGAAATAAAGAAAATAACTCTTACTATATTCTTCTATATATACATCAAGAGGTATACATATATAATCGCATCCATTATCCCCAGAATAATGGTTATTTGAGTTGTATAATTATGTGAAAACGCATTCCATATAATAGAACTCTTAAGTTAAGAATGTCTACAGTCCAATTTGCATATGAAAGAATTTATCTGACAGAGAAGTTTTTAGATCTACATTCCCATGTTCATACGTCAAGTCATGTGAGCTCCATCTGTCAATGTTAATAGATGTTATCAATAGCTATAAAATAGCCCTAATAAAATAGTTAAATGTCATCAATGTTGAGAGCAAAATAAAGTTATTTTTAAGTTCCTTTTTATGAAAATACTATTGTTCAGGTAGTTGATGGATCTACCTTTAAAACGAATAAACATTCATATAATTTCAAATCATTTAAGTCATAGGTTCCCATACTTTAATACTGTGCGTCCATTTGAAATATAATTAATTTATCTCATTAGTTAGATCGGGATTTTCTCTTTCATCACAGTGATAAATTAACGGCTGGAGGTCTGGGTGTTGTGTTTGTTCTAGTATTAAGTTAATTTATAGGTCTTTCGCTGATATAATCAGTCGGTTCAGCAAATGCACGCAAAATACTTCAAATAAAACCCAAATTAAAAGTTATTATAACTCCACGAACCGGGAGTCGAAATGGGAGATCCTGCAAGTCAGCTTGTAAGGAGTGGGCACTCCCGAAAGTTAATCCCACTGTGAATCATAGGGGAGTAATCAGCGGCCAAAGTACTGCAAATATTAGCACATACACTAACAGTTCTTAGGGGTGATTTCATGGTCAGCCATTGGCGCGTCATTCAATGGCGTACAGAGATAATTATTCTAAGGGAGGGTCCAATAGAAAACGTTCGTTAATATATCCATATCGTTTTTATATAGCTTACATATGTGGTGGAGGGACAAGTGTATGTATATAGAGTTCTGTGTGGGTTGTACACTAATATGTTAAGGTAGGGGTTTAGGGGACACGAGAAAAAGTCAGTGTTTTTGCAGTTTTTATATAAAAACTTTTGTTTTTGCTTTAATATATCTAATATTGCTCCAGTATAAACCTAAAGTTTAATTTTCTTCACACGGTGATATCAACAGTTGTTGATTATCTGTCAAGGGTGTCCTGAATTTAGTGATAACTTTTTTCTCTTCATTTAAAAAGTTTCTCATCATATGTTGCTATGTTCATGACAGATATTTAACAACTGTTGATATCACCAAGTGAAGGAAATTAAACTCTTTGTTTCTACTGGAGCCATATTCGATTTATTTTGACAAAAAAAAAGTTTTGCCATAAAAACTGCAAGAATACTGACCTTTTATTTTATAGTATAATTTTGGTAGGAAGAAATTTTAGAAAATACGAACATATTTTTTGCTGTCACCAGTAATAAGATTTTACTATGAGTAAAATCTATCAATATTGACAACTGTAAATCACATGACTTGACGTATGAATACGTGAAAGTTGAGATATTAGCTTTCATACTCACCCCAAAAGTGCACCTTTATCTAAATCGGAAATTACATAATCAAGCGTAGTAATTTTCCCCTGCAAAAATTATCAAAATATTTTGGACAAGCCCTTTAAAAAAAGGGGGATCTTCATCCCTGGTTTATTCTAAGCCTGATAGTTCATCTAGAGTGGTCAAGTGCCCTCCCCCCACAAACCTCTACGCCTTGTTGTTTGCAGGCTGTGCAGGCAATGGAAGCATGCTCTCGACGAACTTTAGACTCTTAAGAGGTCTGCCTTGGTAAGCGAGAAATTGTCTCGCAGATATTCAGCTATAACGCAATTTTTAATTCTACGGTGCGATATTTAAAAATACTGTTCGTACCAAAATAATGTCAAAAGATTCCAACAGGGATCTTTTTATACACAACCATATATAAAAAAAAAAGTATGAAAATATGTAATTAGTTCATTTTAAACGACTTTTTAATCATATTAGCGGCACTATGAGACCAGGCTCGATGAAAAAGGGCTCTAGATTTATCATTACTCCGACAAATACAGTCATTTGTTGATAAAAGCACAGCAGAACATTCTAAGATATTTGAGAACTAGCAGAGAACTTTCTTCTTTACCTTGAGATAAGAAGTTTCATAGTTCTCTTTCCCTTCTTTCCTATCGGCATGACACATGTTTGTTGTAGGCTAGGGGCAAGAGGGAGTAGAAGCTTAGATAGGCTACAGTAGTTGTTCTATGAAATGAGTAAGACGATTGTATTTTAAGCCGCGTAGCCTGACAGAGATTGATACTTTCCCGCTGACTGAGGCAGCCGCCTTAAGATTCACACTGGATTTAAAAGGCCATCCACTTAACAGCGGAGCTGGTGACCTGGCGCTAGGGGTAAGGTGTAGGACGTCTATGCTTGGGGGGTCCAGGGTTCAATCCTCGGTCTCGGCACAGATTTATCTGATTGCCAAACCCTTCCTTCAACTCTGACAAGACGTGTATTAATCACAATTTGTGAATGTGTGGTATGCCAGGCTTCCACCGTGGTTCGGATTCCACGTTAAACTGTATGTCCTCCATTTCATCTCATAATCACCCTACCATTACACATTAGCGTAAGTGCGTACAATCCAAACGGGTAGTAAGATGCGATGCTAAGTATTATTATTATTTCCTTTTTTGTTTACGCCACTAGAACGACTTCGTGCGTCGGGCAGCGTTCGATCAAAATGTTCTGTGATGTAACTAAACGAATCATTAAGTGATGTAATCTGTGTAATCTAAAAGTCATTAACATCTCTGGCGCTGGTCTAAGATCGTCAACCATCGAGATTTATGGTGACAGTCAAGCGAATTGGCTGGTGATAGTAGCCCGCCTTGTACCAAGGACGCTTGGAACAACGGAAAACAAGATTCTGCACGTCTTGTGAATATACATATTCTAAGATTCCTTTTTAAGTTACTTTCTTTCAGTCTCATCGGCGCTGTTCCCTCGGTGCGACTTTTCATTTTTTTTCGTTTTTTTTTCTGCACGACAACATCAATTTCGGCTACCCAGTCATTTTTCAAAAAACAGCCTACACTATAAGTACGCATGCACCAACAAAATGAGATACTAGCAGGTAGCAGCATCTACTGTTATGATATTTATTTTAAATAATTGGTTAAATTGAAAGCGCGTTTGTCATTTTTGTTATGATTGGTTTCACGACATAATAACTGTCCATCCACTAGAAAATAAATTACACTAGAGTGTCCATAATTTGGAATAATTGGGGATCGACCCAGTCCAAACTATTGATTTGTTCGAATTTTCGAAAATACAGTACCTATATCAAAAATTAAAAAAATAAGCATGGATGAGATATTCACGAAAACTTAGTGTTAAGGTTGAAAAATTTTCACTTTATTTAAAAATAAAATTACACCTTGTTTTTGGTTGCTAATTATCACAAATTATGAACGAATATAATAAGATAAAAATCTAACAATGAAAAAAGTCTCCAATTTTTTTGTGACCAAAGAGTGAGGTGCATTTTTTTGGCTGACATGTCTTTGGTATTGATACCACTGTGTTTATTTTTTTTATTAACAATATGTTTTTTTGACGATCCGGATTATCGACGATTCGGATTTTTGACGTCCGAATTATCGAAGCTTTACTGTATGTCAGAAAGCAGTTGTTTCTAGTTCGTGTCGTGGTTTCTGCTAGCTCGTGAATCGCTGCAACATTCGAGCAGATCTCGATATTCTCTGCGAACGTGCGAATTAAGCTTTAACCGCAAGGATGGGTCGATACATCATTAACAAAAAAACGTCCAGTCGACACATCCACGCTCTTTTAATCCATAACGTTTTAAGTTCAGGGTTGAACCAAGTTCAACGACTTTTCTCGCCTCCATTCACAAACACTTTTTAATATCATGGGACGTGATTACCAGTCGGGACAACTAAAATACCCCTCTTAACAAATGGGACATCCTCAGTGGACTGAGTTTTAAAGAAATACGCGGTGCTTAGCTCACATTTCCTTCCACCCCCCACCCCCACCACCCCCCACCACCCCCACTACCCCCCCACCACCCCCAACCCCCAACCCACCCCTTAAGGAAACAGCTGTAAAGAAGTCGCACAAAGCTGTGGGACTTCTGTTGTGTGTTTTTTATTTAGCACTGCATATTACTTCCCATTCGGGTTATTCACTTATGTCATAATTATTACGCTAATGGTTTTAGGTATTAGGTAGGTTATATCCATAGGAAGTGTACCTGCATTTATGTGGAGGGAGAGTGGGAAACCAGTTTGGGAGAACCACCCTAAGTACACCCGACCGAGATTTAGAACCTCGATCTCCCCGTCATCGACATACTAGTCTACCGCGAGAGTAGCGCGTTAGACCACGCGAAGCGGGTTTCTGTTATGTTAATCTTGTGTCCGCACCAGACCAGCCACTTCATCTGTTTGGTAACTAAGATGACGTCACTGAACCGAGTGTTACACACCGAGTGTTACATCAGTGAGTTTACTCAGCGGTGCTCTCCATACAGGGGCCGAACACACATTTCTTCACGACGAAACATGACCCGCACCGGTTCAGACGTGGTATGGTGGGCCTCAGACGCGGGTGGTGGGCTAGAGACGTGGGGTGGTGGGCTGGAAACGTGGTATGGTGGGCCGCAGACGTGGGATGGTGGGCCGCAGACGCGGGGTGGTGGGCCGGAAACGACGGGGGTGGGCCGGAGACGAGGGGTAGTGGGCCGCAGACGTGGGGTACATTGTTTCCCTAGTTGAGTTTCGTTGGTCGCACAGTCGTGGGTAATTTTATGTGTAGTATAGATCATCCCTCGGTTATCAAAGTCTATAAATTGTGTTTTATTTAATGTTCCGTGTTATTTTGGAGTATAGTGTTAGAGTGAACTATGACACTAAGTCAAAGTAATCGATTACGTCTTACATGCTGGTCCCAATACACTGGCGAAGATACGAAAAAAATTGTGACACTATTCCAAAATAACGAGGCGTGTATATTAAAATAAATTCAATAAATAAAATAAAATTCCCACTCATTTTGTAAAAATCGTCGGTCATAACAGAAGCTATATAAATGAAACAATATGTTTATTAACATTATTTATATTTTCTTTAACTTAAATTACATTTGACAAATATATTTAAGTACTCAGGCAGTCTTTATTAGCTTAAGATGATCCTGTTTTTCAAATCTTAAGACGCAAGAAACAAATAATTCTGTACCCTGAAAGGTAACAGTCTTACCTTGAGTGATTGCAGTATGTTCAGTACGTGCAGTAAAAGCTTACCTTGAGAGGTTACACTATGGTGCAGCTTATACGATAATGCCATACTGTAACAGGTCAAGGTAAGACTGTTACCTGTCACAGTAAAGGAAGGTTACTTTTGACTCTTCTTGACAGTAAATACTATAAAACAACACAAGGACAATATTTCAAAAAGCTCTTAACGCTGAAGATTAAGAGATTGCTGACTTTTTGATAGTCCGAGAATGTCGTCGAACGTTGCAAAGTGCTTAGAAACCTCTGCTGCTAAATTTCACACAACACTTTTTAATACATCATAAGAGACGTTGCCCCCTTTTTTTTATATGCAGGGATTTTTAGGGGGTACGGCTCATACCTAGAGATAGGGTAAATTCGCTTTTGCGAAAAACGCGAAAAGAAAAAAAAAGGGTCGAGAATAGGGTATTTATAATTTTTCTTTGCGTTTCATGGCATTTGAAAGTGTTTAAAGCGATTTTTATTTCGCGAATTAGCGCGAAAAACGTGATCTTGAGAGTATTTTATCTAAATTATTCTATTTAGCGAAATAGACGCGAATTCCCTGAAAATACTGTGCATTTAAATAAAATGCTGATAATTTCTATAAAACGATGTGTTTCAGCGGAAATAAATGATTAAAAAATCATAGAGTTTCACTCGTCTGTGTGCTTCAGCTCAGGTTTTACTTGCATCCTGTGTCTTCCACAGCCCATCCGGCTAATCGACACATTCCGTTAGTCGTTGCTTTTATCATAAATCCTTTGTATAGGCCATAAAAACATTGACGAAAGACATTTTTACCTATTTTGCTACGAAATGCTAAATTATGCCACAAAACGCTAAATTTCCAATAATTAATGCTAAAAANATTATGCCACAAAACGCTAAATTTCCAATAATTAATGCTAAAAAAACTGAAAATTAATGCTATTTTACCCTATCTCTACTTATACCACAAGGAAAGAGACTGTCGCGTCTACAAGAAACAAGGGGGAGGAATGTAGGGGGGAGGGTCCTTTAGGCCTATATCACGCGAGGATGCCACGGCAGCGCTGCCATGGACTGAGGTCGGGATAGCAGACCCCAGAAATGCCAACAGAGCTGCCATGGCATCCTAGTGTGATATAGGCCTGCGTCACTGAAACAGTTTTGTTCCTATTTTTAAAAAAATTGCTTTCACCTTTACGTATTTTGAGGTGCACTCCTAAATCTAAAAAAAAAAATCACCTTTCCCTTGTGGGGTAGGCCTTGTTTGGTTCGACCCAGGAGTATGTACCCCCACATATGACTCATATTATCGGCTATATAATAAACAAAACAGTGTGATATGTTCATGTGTCTGTTTCAAATGACGTAGAAAGAAAAACCTCATCGTGCTCAAGGGTAAAACAATATAACAGTTGTTGTTTTTTGCGACGAATACCATCAACGTTTCCCTTGTGGGCACTGCCTTAGCCTGCCGACGAGCAGAAACGACACCTCCTGAGAATCAAGATTGTCCCCTCACGCGAGAGATCCGATAAAAAAAAAGGTCCTTCCTAAATAAAACAACACATTTCACGCGTCTAGAAGCCACACATTGATCGGTATCTTCAGGAAGGCGGTGTTGAGGAATTCTTTGAAGTGACGGCCGATGCTGTGGGCGGCCGCTGGTTTCATCTCCTTGATGATCTCGTTGGCGTTCTGGTTCAAGAACTGGTTCATCGCTTCTCCTGAGAAACAGTCAGAACGTGTGAAATTGTTGGATAGTAGATTAAAAACATGTTAAACGTCATACACTAGAGTCGCGATTATCTGGCCATCGATTATCTGACCCTTCGTATTATCTGGCCTTCGACTATCCAGCCCTCTGTATGATACAGCTTTCGATTATCCACTCTCCGTATTATCTGACATTTGTTAGAACATTTGAAGGTAGCTCAACAAGCAAATTACCACCTTTAGAGTTCTTCATAATCAACAGCATTTGTTAGAGCGCTCGACGAGAACTCACCCAGCACGTTACCACCGTTGAGAAAATCCCTGATCCTGAAGTGGGACTTGCCAAGAGTGAAGTCAACCAGCAGCTTCTCGACCTTCATGTACTTCTTGTCGTCCATAGTAACCTCCTTGCCATGAAGTTTGGCAACAGCGGTCACGTCCTCTAAGAAAGGGGGGAAACGAAATTTGTTTTTTTGATATACATAAAGTCTCAAATTCCATTCAGTGGGATTGTGCCAGCTCTATAAAATATGGGTGAACGCCTACATTTTATCCGATTTTATGCATCACAAAAATATATTTGAAGGAAACGAGCATTAATTCCTTTTTTTTATATCCATTTTAGTGGGGTTCGATCCCGGTCAGGTGCACTGAGGGTGGTTTCCCACTCTCCCTCCAGGCGAATGAGGACACATTTATTCTAAATTAAAACTTCCTTATCCCTAAAATATTATAATAGTTGGTACACAGGCGTATAACCCGAACGGTTAGTAATACGTGGTGCAAAAAAAAACTTGGTTGAATCCGTTTATAATCAACTCTCTACTGAATATCACCTCCGAGGGAACTTCATATCTTATGGAGAAAAGTGTTATCTTCGCTCTCTCTTAGTTATCTGTTGCCAAATCTCCTCGCTTTCAGTTATACATGAATAGAAAGAGTTACTGGGTTAAGAAGGAGCTACTGGCAACATCGACGAACCAGCGTTGCAAAATTTGTATTATATTCAAGGGAAGATTAAACACACGGAAACAGGATAATGACACCGCTGTTTCTCCATTAGTATCGTTCCCTCAGAGGTGATATACAGTGTAGTCCCGAGTGGGAGGAAGGGCGTCAGCATCACATGTTGACAGAACTTTTCCCAGGACTAACGGAAGATTGCGGTGAATTCTCCTCGACTCCTGACGGGGAACAGGAGAATGTTCCCGGAGACGTCGTATTTGCCCAGGGCTTCGATCCTGGGGATCTCCAGACCCATGTCTATCCTGTAGTCGTCCAGATCCGTCCTGGAAGAATAAGAGACAAACAACATATCACCTGTCCCAATGTGGATCTAACACCTTGTCTATACCGTCTTCCTCACACCTAACTTTTCACAAGTATAAAAGAAGAGGAATAATTTTTTTACTTTTACCTCCATTCCTGTTTCCAGCCTGTGGTCAGTTTTTTATCCCAGCCATATATTTTCCACTACAGTCTTGCTAGGCCTGTCGTAGCTTCATATGTCTTATAATCTAACTTAAGACTAGGACAGACACAACATCCAGTCCCCCGGCCGTTAATTTATCACCGTGAAAGGGTAAACCCACATACCAATAATACATTTTTCGGCAATTCCGGGAATCGAAACCAGGCCCATTAAATAAACATGCTACCGACTGAATTAAGGTGTCGGATAAGAGGAACAATTCAATAACTAATAATCAATCATTGATTAATTAATTAGTTCCTGCTATATGTTGAGCTATCTATGGAAACTTTTCTTTTTTTTCTTTATCGCCGCATCTTACTCTCAGTTCAGGCTGTACGTAAACCTCATAATTACTCTAATGGGGTAGGGATTAGAACGGAAGCATTTTAGAGGTAATATACCTGCATTTGCTTGGAAGGAGAGTGAGAAACAGGTTAGGAATAAATCCCCCTCGGTGGACCCAACTGGGACTCGAATGCTAATTTCCCCATCTTCAGCAGTTCAGTCAACCACGATTGTGACGCCTTAGACCATTCGTCCATTGAAGCGGGCAGCTATTTTACTGTTGTATTAAAAACAGCTGTTACATTTAAACGCTACTGTAAAATATTATTTTAACTTTCCCTTTCACTGACGTAATTCAAATGAGAGGATGAAAGTGGTTATTATCTCATTGGTTATCGCCATTTTGAGTTTGGTGTTTATATTTTACCGTGAAACCCCTCCCTCTCCCCATTTTAAATGTTGCCCCCCTTTGGTGAGACGAAACGCCAGCTTGGGACCCCCCAGTGAGTTATTATTGGAAACCCGTTTGGGTGACCGAATGGTCTAAGGGTGTTACTACTGTATTAGACTGGACTGATGAAGATGGGGAGATCGGGGTTCGAATCTTGGCCAAATATACTTGGGGGGGATTTTTTCCGACCTCCCTCCACGCAAATAGGTTACACTTCCTCTAAAAAAAAAATTCAAGCTTAAACAATCTCTAGCTCATTAGCGTTAATTAATACGCATGTGACCGGCCTCTTTGCCTAGTAGTAAGCGTTCCTGCCTACTGATCCAGTAGTCTCGGGTTCTGTTCCCGACGGTACCAATCGTATTTTTTTCCAAAAGGGACTTGTTATGGTCTTTATGATCTGGTTAATTAGTCTAAAGCTAAGTTTAATACTTCTACTGGAACCACATAATGATCATGTTCATCGCATCATCGGGACGAAAACCGGCCCCGTGGAACAGTGGTCAGTAAACCTGGCCACGAGCCTGGGGGTCCCGGGTTTGATTCCCCAATGGTCACCAGGGATTGATTGGTTAGGATTAATTTGGTTTATGTGTTTCCACTGGTTCCACACCTTCATACTCACTATTACCCTCATATTCATAATCACCGGGACATGGAAAGAGCCTCCACGGAGAGGATGTACTACTATTAGTACATTCGGACATCCCCTGGACAACAGTACATCAGTACTGGCTGATCTTTCCACTACTGGACTAAGAGTGCTATAGCCCAGACGCGTGATATTATATTAACGTGACAGTAACCTCACATACAGGGTGTCCCAACCTCAGAAGACGGTCACATATCCGCCACTGCCAGAAGCCGACAAACCCTGACGTCATGGGCGGTAAAGACAACAGATAGTCCGCACTCGGGACCTACTTGAGACTCAGGACGGTGTAGTTGCTGGCGCCGTGGGCCGTCATGTTGCTGAACACGGCCCGAATCCTCACCGCGCCGTTACCATTCTCCATCGCCATCCTCGGGATATTCATCGGCTCAATGGGCGGCACGTCTATCTCGGGGATCCCTGCAGACAGATCCATATTACTAGTGAATTACCCTCATTAAAATAATAATTTGATAATCATACATTCATTACGACCACCTCTGTGGTCATTGTTCCTGTTCAGAGGTCCCGGGTTTGATCCCTGGAGCTTCCATAATCTTTCTGTGAAGCAATTGGTCTGGAACGGGGTCCGAACTCAGCCCCTTGAGGACAAATGAGGAGGTACTCGAATGAATAAGTAGTGGCTCCGGTCTATAAAACTGAGATTAATTGTGCTGACCACATGACACCCTCTATCCACAATTGTTGGCACTATCTTCACTAACAGCGGTGGTCCAGCCATTATAGTTTGATTTCGGTCTGAGACTTTGGATTTTTCTTTTTTAATAATAATTTTTCTTCAGATATATATTTTGTTGTGTCCCTACCCCAATTTTTTTTTTTACTTTTTATCGCAGTGGGTGTGACGGAAACAATTAGACGATCTATGCTGAGGAAAGTGATGGACAACGTGCTGAGGTTTGTCTGACTTCCGGTGAAAGAGCTCACCTGATTGACATTATATTCAAGAACTCTAAAAGTTTAGATTTACTTTTCAATTAAAGTGTTAATTTTCAAGTTACTAACCGTCTAATTATTTCTGCCCCCCCCTGTATAGGACAGGGAAGGTCTCGGCTCAGG
>CABFWO010002128.1:6906-30932 GCA_902155825.1 Timema genevievae
GGGGAATGTACAGAAGAATTCGTCTGCATACCATAAACAAACAAATGAAGTAGGTTCTAAATTACCCTGTTAACGTCACTCGAAACATGATAGGACAACTCGTTAAGTTAACGTTAAGTTAACTGCATCGTGATTGTTTTCATTTAAAAACACGAGGCTAACCTTTACGTTACGGTCAACAACTTAGCTCAGTCGTTATCATGTCTGTCTATTGAGCTAAGGGTCCCAGGTTCGATTCCTGGCATGGCCGAAATACTATCGTTGGGGAAATCTGGGTTTCCCCTTTCACAGTGATGAATTAACGGCCGGGGGCTGGATGTTGTGTCTGTTCTAGATTTAAGTTTGTTCATAAGCCGTGTGCAAATACTTCAAATAATAATTAAAGTTACGTTGCATGAAAGTTAAATGAACGTCCAGTTGATCGTGATCCTGGTATTACAGTGTAATTTATTTTATTGGAGAAAAATATTCATTATATTATAGATTCTACATATACTAACGCCATGCGGTGTCTCTTTCCAAAGTTTTTTTTTTGCCCCATTTACCGATATCATATAGAGCTTAAATTTGCTATGGATGCTATTTAGCACGGTATCTTTATGAGAAAATTCCGAAACATGAAATGGGACCGAAAGAATTTGACGATTAATGTGTTGAAAATTAACACTAATTGAAAAGTAAATATTCACTAGCTAAGTAAAAGTAAACTACATACTACACTTTCTGAAGATAACGTCACTCAGGTGAGCTCCACCGGATGTCAGGTAAATCTCAGCAAGTTGTCCATCACTTTCCTCAGCATGAGTCGTCTAATTGTCCCCACCCTGTACGAATGGAATCCAAATGAACTGAAATTTGATATGGACGCTACAAAGCATGCCACCTTTATGGTAAAAATCCTATTTTCTTTTCAAGTCATCCAATATTTGAATAATTCTCCTCCCTGTGATCCTCTTTCCCTCAATCTTTCCTCCTGTGACGTCTTGTAGAAGACAGTTTCTTCTAAGGTCGTGTTCCGAGCCAGTTTGCTTTGTACCCGAAGAATCTAGTCCAAAATGGTTCTCTTTGCTATAAAAACTTAACTAATTATTGAAGAGCAGGAATACTGTGAAAAAAACTTACGAATTAACTGAGAAATTAAAAAAATTACTCATCAAAGCTGCCACTTTTAATAAATAAGAAAAATTATTTTTAAAAACTTTCTGTTCGTGGTCGTACGATTAATTTTTTAACTGCTTATGTTTTAAATGTTGCCCTTTTGTAAAATGTTTTTGATCTACCGTTCAAGTTACATCCTATTTCTTTTCTAAAAGAAATGTGACAGTGAATACTATCCCCAGGTAAATGTTCAGGCAGGTTTTGAAATTACTTCTAACATTTTGTGTTTTTTTGTTGTGTAAGCATTTGTGTTATATGGATTAAGAAACTTTTGTTAAAAAATACACATGGTTGCCGACATTATCTATCTTTCCACTACCATATAAAAACTAACAATGATAATTTTATTTGTTTGAGTGAAGTAATATCGATGTTCCAGCCGTTATGCGTGAAACGACACTGAAAATGAGACGATTTCACCAGTTTATAACATTTAAAAAAATTCTAAAACTCAAAAGGAACCATCAAAAGTAGGCTATTTAATCTATACATAAATAAGTTAATATGAACAATATACTAGAGGGAGCTAAGGTTTTGAACAATTGTTTCCTTTTTTTTAAAAAAAACTAACATAGCCTAACTGTTCTCATTTCAGTTTGGTTCGTCCGTTGCTCTACAAAGTTTTGACAAGGTGATGGAAGAGGGAAAGTTGGGTAAGTTGTGACGTCATCAGCCTCGTGTGAGGAGAATAAGATAAGGTGGCCGATTTTACATTCCTTTTACCTTCCCAACAGTTCTTTGGAACTTATCTCACCACTCAAGTGTTGGGTGATGTGTCAAATATTCTCTCTTATCTCAGCCACACATGCAGAAGTCGTCAAGCAGCATCAGACTAACTTCTAACTAACTTCTAGGACAGGCGACGCGCCCAAGAATGTATTTATTAAGGGAGAAAGGGCTGAAGAAAGGCATCGAATCAGATAAAAAATGTTATGTATGTTGTGGTCTACTTTTTGGATAACAAATTGTAAACCCGGGGTAATTTTCATAGTCATGCTTTGCCACGCCTCAAATGCGGCGCTATATTAAATAAGAGGCGATATCTACCCAGACCAGAATAAAATGAGGCAGTTTTATATTCGAAACTGTTCCTTTCCATTCTGATCTGGGTAGGTGTCTTGTTTTAAGTATAGCATCGCACTTTAGACGTAATAAATCCTAATTTTAAAGGGCTTAAAATTTAACTTATACACTCGCCACAGTCTTCAATGCACACCTTCGCTCATTTCCGATAGCACGTATGCCTAGTGATATTAAAGTTCCGGCTTCAATTCTTATGAAGGCAAAAAATATATATCATGGGTAGGCTAAAATGTGAATTTTCCCTTGAATTAATGGCTGGATGTTGTGTCTGTTCTAGATTTAAGTTATTTTACAAGTCGTGTGCTGATGTAATAAGTCGATTCAGAAAATGCACATTAAATACTGCAATTAAAAATAAATCACTGCTTTATTTTATAGTTTTACTTAATGAGTTGCTTTTATTAAAATAATTAGATAAGTTTGGGTGAGGGAGAATGGAGGGAATGGCCTGTTTGAGCCTACCTAGGTGCTCCACTGCTTAGGACAGAACGCCTAATAGTACATATCAAACTTTGGCTCCTTGATATTTGATGTAACAGCAAGAAGAATACGTAGACAACTAGTTAATATCTTCGTAGGCACCACACAGGAATCGAAACAGGGCCCCCTAGACTTGTGGTCTACCACTTACCTCGAAGAAAGTAATTCCAATATTACATTCGACAAACTTTCATTTCATTTCATCTTATGTCCAAACGATGCATAAATAAGTTTAATTTGTCAAAAGTTTCATCTTTATGAGCGTCAATATTATTATTAGTACTTAGGAATTCAAAATGGAGACTATGATAAACAAAACTACAAACAAATATATGAAAACAATTTCTGACAAACCAAATTAATTTAAGATGGCACACCTATATCCTAACACAAAATAGAGTAAATACATTAACAAAAAGGTTCGTCAAGATCTTGTTTGACTGTAAAATGTTTTCTTCAGAGACACCATTAAATCAAATGAAGTGACTAGACTAGTATTTTATGGTAATTTATAGAGTTAAATCATTAACATAGAATACATTAACTTTATTCTACTTTACTCATTCCCAACCCCATTAGTGTAATTATGCGAAAATATCGTTGTAGAAAACATAGTACAACACAAATATTTTTAAAGGTTTCCCGCGATTTTAATCTATTTCTGCATGATTAGAAAGAAGAATATTAAGTATATGGATCAGCGTAAAGCGTATGTGAAAACAATTTAAATTCTCCACTTTGGTCGCGAACGGGATTCGAACCGAGTTTGAACACCAGACAGTTTTTCCGATAGCAGGCTCATTGTTTTTTTTCTTTAAATGTTTTCAAACATTTATGATAATAAGTTGAACAGACTTTAAATCTCACATATGCACGTGGTTTTAATCAATAGATTTACGCACTGTATTTCATTGAACCGATTTTAGTGTATATTATATATTTACCGGCAACTACTAGACCAACTACTCTTTAAATTGTGCCGTTCCAAAATATTGCCAGATAATTAATTCTTCCAAAAGCCGTGCCCCTAGAATACACCCGGCCTATTGACTTTTTTTTGTTCCTCAACAATCAAACAGACGTGGCAGTCTGTAAATTGAATTGAATTCTGACCTAATATTTGATTAATAATAATGACATAAGTCAGTGTCACAGAATAAAATGCCTTGTTTATGATCTATAAAAGAGAACAGGCATTCCAAGAAAACTAAAGTTATTTTTCGCTAAAAAAAGTTTATCTAACTCTCTTTTTTTTTTGTTCGAGATACTATTTCGCATTTTTAACGATAGCTACAAAGTTTCCTATGAGTCATGACTATAGACGTTAAAATTTAAGAATGAATTCTACGTCAACGAGTGAAAACTTTGAAGTTTGAACCTTTCAACATTTCATACGTTGAATCAAATCTCACTGCCCGAGAGACGAACGTCCAATCAGAAACCTCTATTCGTTTTATGCCCATATTTGGAACAGCCGATTCTCGGAACAAGAGTGGGGATGTTGGACCACGAATCAAACACAACTGAAAGATATGAAAACTATGTGTTAAAGTTGAAGTAGAATATTTGTTGTCGCAGAGGTGCTGCCACCTTTTCGTCCATGAACATTTTAAAGCTTGTTTCGGTGGCTCAGTAGACTATAGATTAGCAATTAATTATTCATAGAACTAAAGAAAAAGGAAAAATAAACTACTAAGAGTAAATTTGATGAAGAAAGCCCACCTAGGGAAAGAGGAAAAATGTGAGAAGAATCCAATGCACAAAAGTGACATCTTCTTCCTTTCTTCTGTCTTCTATAGAAGAAGTAGTCACACACACACACATTTTAACACAAATAGAATAATATTTCGGCACTGTTGCCTTTATCAAACACAAATAAGAGAGTACAAATAACACAAACACTGGATTACTCCATTTTGAATTTAAATAATTCAGTGTTTGGAAAAAATTTGGCTTGATTATTATTCTATAATTATTGATGTTTGATCAATTTTTATTTGCACTACACTATACTAATATTTATTTTATGAAAATGTGATTTGTAAGAGAAAATCAAACAAATTTACTAATCGTTTAATTAATTTGCACTAAAGATTTACATGATACATAGTATATTATATTTAACAAAATAATGTTAAAACTAACATGACTGACTTTAGGGGTGGATTATTCAACTAGCGACGGTTAAAAAAGGTAGAAACAATATTTGAGGTAAGATAAACAAAACACAATATTCCTAACCATCTCATAATGTAAATATTAACAAACACGAATTATACTAACTATAAGAATCAGTTTGTTACAATACATTTATGAATGTTTATCCATAGATTTTTTATTTTCTAGCGTAAAGAAAGTATAGGTTATGGTACGTTAACATTTTTAATTTGCATTGATGGCCGCACAATAAAAGGCGTCACTTTCTCAATATTCTGTCTTGCTGGTGGGTGATGACGGGAATAACAGGTGGTGACTACTTACCAGTTGTACCAACGGGGGTTTCTCCTAAATTATTTCCCACTCCCCCTCCTCACAAATAAAGGTACACTTCCTCTAAACTTTACATTCCTTATCCCTGCCTAGTTAATATAACCATAAGAATATTCCCAAAGGTAATTTTACCTCTGTGCACACATACAAAAATGTAGTTCAGTGATGATGACAACACAAACCAAATTTGCCACAATCTAGTGGCTTAGAAAAGATATTCTAGGGACTTTTTTGTTTTGGTTGCAGTGGGATGTTCAATATTGAATCACAATTATGGTGATAAATATATTTCTTAAAGTAGAACAGAAAGCCCGCAGGGGTATTGTCACTTATGAAATTTAAGTATGTATCTTTTAGAAAGGAACTTTTCTAATTTAAGAGTTAATAATTTTGTTTTCGACGTTTCTGTAATTATTTACAAAAAGAAATATATGTTTTTAAAACTTATTTTAATGTATCAGGGAATGTCTTAATATTAATATGCGAATTTAAAACATATTTATAGACATAATATCATAATTAGAGATAATATCGTATATTCAAATTGTCATAATATTCAAATAAAATCAAACAAGTTTAACAATTTCATATAAAATAGACAAAAATTTTGAACTAGTAAAACTGATTTGAAAGTATTTTAATACAATGCAATGCAAGTTGGCTGATTTCAAGAGGATGTGTTTCCTAGCTAAGTGCTTCAAGTTATACTTATGAATCTCATTAATTATTTCACTTTACAGATCAATAAAACGGGTTAAAAGTTTTTTTATCCGTAGAATCGAATGTAATAAATCAACAAATTGAGCAGTTCCAAGGGCACTGGTTGGCCTAACTCCTGCACAAAAAGACTATCATAAATGGGCATGATAACCAATAATAAAATAAAAGGATGACAAAAAAAGAATTGAAACAAAATAAAAACATTCACAAATATTACATAATAATAACAGCTAATGCTCTTATTTATCAAACTTTTATAATTAATGGGGCCTCCCCCTTTATTTAGGATTTTTTTTACCAAAATGATCATTTATTCACTTTTTAGCTTCTGAAAACAAGATGTATATTTATCTTTCTATTATAATGAAATCGACTTAACACAAGGTCAGATGTCTAGTCGAGTCGAGTCTGGTACTAAATGTGGTTTTATCATGCTTTCTCTGATGCCGGTGCATTTCCTTTAAAATTACCATCTTTCTAGTTAACTAATTAACCAACCATACGTAGAGTAGAATGTCCATATCTTTAAATAAAATATTAGCTAATAATTCATATTTACTCAAAATAATAAAACAATAATTGCTACAATCAAATCACTCCCATATTTAATACTTACTTTCTAAACATAACTTAAGTTGGGGATGTAAGGGTTGCGGAAAAAGGACAATGTTCTTGCAGTTTTTATAGCAAAACTTTTTTTTGCTCAAATTAAATAAAATACTAGCTCACCACAAAACTAGAGTTTAATTTTAGTTATATCAGCAGTTGAATATTTGTTTAAAAATATGAGTTAGCGCTGTGTTTTTTTACCACCCTCACTCCATTTTAATTCGGGTGCACATTATATCAACTGCTCTCTTCCTCTCAGCACTTGAAGTATAAAATATAATTGATATGCTCTACAACCATATGTACACAATTAGTGTTTCTTTTACAAGGTTATAGTAAAGAGAGCTATAAAATCTTTTATTCAATAAATAACCCTAATGACTTATTGGTCAGCACCGGCTAAGTTAAAAATAAGTGTGTGTTTTCCCTAAATACTAAGGGCAGATTAATTTTTGTTTTGGTTTGTTAATATGACCACTGAATGATTCGGCCCTTGTGCAACAGCAGCTCTAACTCCATGGCAACTCTATAGGCTGGATTAGCCTTAAGGTACTGTTTTGTAAATTTGTGCAGTAGGGTGAAATTGCTATGATACCTAATAAATGCTATTCCAACTTGAAATGATAAAAAAAAGTTTACATATTTTAAAAACAAATAAAATCACTCAAAAGGAGCTACTCATGATTTAGGCCTGTTTTAAAAACGCCCAAGAGCCTTATTGAGAATCAAGGCCAGAAACAGGTCAAATTCTCAAGTCAATACTATATTTTTAAATTACGCCACACCTACGTTACGTTGTTGTTGTGTGCTGTCAATTAAAAATAGATTATAATAACTTATCAATAAAATAAAACGATCCCCAGTTCATTTATAATATAGATAGTTATAAAAATATAAACACAATCTTACCAAACAATTTCGGGACCGTCTTGAATCAAATTTGAGAACGTTAGATCCTTTGATAACCAGTCCGAATGATATTATGAATTTAAACTATATTTTTTATTTTTTTAACAGAGCATACAAACTAAATTAGAAACAAATGTATTTTAAACTTTAAATGAAAAAAAATCAAATTCAATATTTACGATAGCTCAACAAAGCAAAAAATAATTTAGGTAGTAGGCCAACATATTATACTTACATACACAATCGAATAAGAAATTACATTTAAAGTAGTATTAAAGTAGTATTATTAACTTAATGATGTAATATTACTATAAAATAAATTATTTTTCGTTAATTAAGACAATTGTATTTTTAATTCATTTTAAAAGTTAAATTTAAATTTAAGACGTACAAACTAAATAAAAGTTAATTTTAGCTAAAAGAAATTTCTAGTCCGACCACAGCGCCTCTATATAATGGACAAGAACAACATCTGGAAGACAAATATTAAAAAGAGGTGCCCTATCTGAGATATCCCTGGCCGAGACGTACACGTCGCTCACTTGCGGCAAATTTGTAGTATTGTATTATAGTATTGTATCCTGTCTCTAAAGGTTAGTTATTTCAAACAAAATTTTGCAGTAAAGTTTTATCTTTTAGATACTATAAATTATTGTGGATTTGTGTTAAATTATAGGCTACAACTTTGTGGAAAACTGGTAATGTTTGTATTATTTCATAACATAAATAAGTAATATATTTCTTGTGTTGGAAATATTAGGAACATTTTTAATCTTATTTATAGTTTGGTTATGTAAAATTATGTCCTAACTTTCTTATCAATTTTTCAAGTGCTCACGTTCATATACTTGTTCCCACTGTCCTATGTTAGGTACATTTATTTTTAATCAATTGAATGTCTATACCGGCATGGTTCCGGAATGGTGCGTCGCTTTCCGTTCCATGCTGCCTGTACAACTCCATATATGGTAAAGAAGGCTGTCATTGGCCGAGGGTACCATGCCCTTGTTATCTTGGAAGAGGGGGTTGGAGGGGAGGGAAATAGTCCAGCATATATTACTCTTAACATCTCAGCTGTGTTCTGTCAGTCTGGTGCAAGATCACGAGTTGTGAATTTGTGATATTTAGTGTTTTATTTTGTAAATAGCTACGTAGTTTTTCTAGTAAGTGGAGTGACTTGAAAATATAAATTTTGTGTTTTAGTGTTAACTTTTTTTTAACACATGGGACAATATGCTTAAGTGAATCGTGTGGTTTCATAAAGTATTAGGGTCAAAGCTATTTGTGTTTGGATAATGCAAGCTTGATTGGTTTTTAGTCTAGTAAAGCTGATCACAAATTAGGTGGTTGGGTAGTGATGGGTAAAGAGCTCTTGCTAGATCCATCAGGTGGTTGCCATGACCTGACTATACAGTGAAATGTTTCACATTCTTTAATTTCCTAACACTTCTGAATTATAGCAGTCTAGTCATATATTTGTGAAACTTTACCTTTGTTGATTTATTATTGGCATATAAACGTGATTTAAAAGGACTATTAGTGAATAAAAACTAAAAACCAGTAGGTATGGACTAGATTTTCAGAGGTTGCTGGAAGGTATTGGGTGTGGCATTTTAATATTTCGTAGAGGATCAGTAACTTATGCATAAGCTACTAAATATTAATCCTAAATTTTCATATTTTAAATAATTTCTATATAGTTAATGAGAAATTAAACAACTTCTATACAGTTCATGAGAAATTAGATAAAATCTTTTAATTTACGATTTTTTCTAATATTAATAGGCTTAAGAGCGGATAACCCGGACAGGTAGTAAGACGCGGTGCTAAAAAATGGATATAAGGCCCAAGTGTTTTCATTTATTGAGTTTACAGCATAGTTGAATATTACAACTCTGCTTTTTTGTTGCAGTATTTTTAATCTGTAACAATGTGTGACGAAGAAGTTGCTGCACTCGTCGTAGACAATGGATCCGGTATGTGCAAAGCCGGTTTTGCTGGGGACGACGCACCCAGGGCTGTGTTCCCCTCCATCGTTGGACGGCCAAGACATCAGGTGGGTTTCTTTTGTGTGATCTATTAAGTTAAATAATTTTATGGTTTTGTAACCTTAAAATATGGGTGTTTTGCAGCAGATTAAATCTATACACCAGGCTTTTTTTTATGATCAAATCAAATTTAATCTGGCTTAAGGTTTTTTAAAAAACTATTTTGGTAAGTTTTCTTAGTCTGTTCCCATGGATTTGAAAATGTATTGTATCTGCAACATGTTGGGGTGAAACTGCTTGTTATATTTATAGTGAAGACTGCAAGATGTATCTTAATTTGTTAATTTTTCGTACATGGAAAACTTAACTAGGCCAATATGTTTTACAATTAGCAATTACTTGTCAGTCAAAGAGCTTTACAATAAAACAAGGAATTGTTATAAAATATGATCGTGTCTAGACCTATCAAGGTTTAGGGCCTGTAATAACTTGCTAGAAACCTAGATTGTTTTATGAATTTGTATGACATATCTTGGCATATTTTTATCTGGCTAGTCGTAAAGAATGTTATCCTTTACTCTTAACTGTTTGGTATCCTCTTAAATGTCTGATAAATGGGGCTCTAGCCCCCCTATTGCTTCGCAATAGTTACTTTTTATTTTTATGATAAAATGTATTTGGGATTTGGCTGACATCTATTAACAACTAGAAGTTGTCAATTTCTAAGTTACAGATAAAATGATAAAATATAGATTTCCTTCAATTCTCTCAAATACAGTTTTCTCTTCATTTTTATATGTTTAATATACTTGTGAAAAAAGGTTTCTTTTCAACGGGTTCAGTTAAAACTAAATTTTATATTTTAGAGTTTAAGGATTAATATTTTTTTTGTTGCAAAAATTACCCTTGGAACTCTTATCAGCTAAGAATCAGGTTGATGCTAGATTCCCTTCAAGGTTAAATTCCTGACATTTTTCCGTGGAGGTGGTGGTGCCACACCCTTGGCAGATGCAGAGTCCAATCTGCCCCCTCCCCCCATTTGACATGGGCAAGACTGCTATCAATGAGGAGAGAGAGCAAATCTTGGTCGAGTATACAGGAAGGATGTTTCCTAAAATATGGCTGCCCACTGTCCCACCACATAAATTTTTGATACATTACCTCTAAATTATACATTCTTCAATCTACAGCACTAGTTGTGTGTGTGTGTGTATATATATATATATGTGTGTGTGTATATATATATATGTGTGTGTGTATATATATATGTGTGTGTGTATATATATATGTGTGTGTGTATATATATATATGTGTGTGTGTATATATATATATATGTGTGTGTGTATATATATATATGTGTGTGTGTGTGTATATATATATATGTGTGTGTGTATATATATATGTGTGTGTGTATATATATATATGTGTGTGTGTGTGTATATATATATATATGTGTGTGTGTATATATATATGTGTGTGTGTATATATATATATATATGTGTGTGTGTATATATATATATGTGTGTGTGTATATATATATATGTGTGTGTGTGTATATATATATATGTGTGTGTGTATATATATATATGTGTGTGTGTGTATATATATATATATATGTGTGTGTGTGTATATATATATATATATATGTGTGTGTGTATATAAAATGTACACTAACTCGCACACAACTGTGAAATGTGTAGAAGGTAAACAGCCGGTTCTAATCATGTGTGTGTGTGTAGGTGACACGAGAAAAGGTAAATTGTGCAGTTTTCATAGCAAAACTTGCTTTAGCCAACATAAATAAGATTGCTTCACTAGGAACAATATAATTTTCTTCTCAAGGTGACATCACAGTTCTTGAATGTATGAGGATAGCAGCATTAGATAAGGAACTTTTTGAATGAAGTAATCAAATTCCAGTTCATGCTTAACATATATTCAAGGATTATTGATGACGCCATGTAAAGAAAATTTAGACTATGCTTCTACAGGAGAATTATTTGATAACTGTTCAAAAATATTTTTCTGTAAAAATCTTCTAAAACACTGACCTTTTCTATTTTTCCTAACTCACCTTAAAGTATAAAAGATAAGTCCAGTAGCTTGAAGAACAAGCTCATATTTTTGTTGAGGAAAAAAGCAATATTTTATTATTACTATGAAATACTTTCCAAATTTTTAAATTAAATAGGATTTGATGAAGTCTTATATTGTCTGTGCAAGTTTTGAATGTGGTATTGTTTCGCAGGGTGTGATGGTAGGCATGGGACAGAAGGACAGTTATGTGGGAGATGAGGCACAGTCCAAGAGAGGAATCCTCACACTGAAGTACCCCATTGAGCACGGTATTGTGACCAACTGGGACGACATGGAGAAGATCTGGCATCACACCTTCTACAACGAGTTGAGAGTAGCCCCCGAGGAACACCCAGTGCTGCTCACAGAGGCCCCCCTCAACCCCAAGGCCAACAGGGAGAAGATGACACAGGTAAGCTTGTGCTTATGTTTTGATTACTCTGTTAAATAAGATTGAAATGTCTAGAATGTTTGCTTGACCACCAGAAGAAACCCAATGCTGACAAACTTTTGATATCTTTTATAAAACCTTGAACACTTTGCATATTTAAAGGCAAATTAAACAGTGAGGCTAAGATAAAGTTTAAAATTCAATAAAACTGTTGGTGATAAGATGATTCTGATTTGTTTTTAGATCATGTTTGAGACGTTCAACACCCCTGCCATGTATGTGGCAATCCAGGCTGTGCTGTCCCTATATGCCTCTGGTAGGACCACTGGTATCGTGCTGGACTCTGGTGATGGTGTGTCTCACACTGTACCCATCTATGAAGGTGAGCGTCTCTAGAAATGTTATTTATCTTGCGGTGAAACGTTACATTTTGAGCTGCCCAAACAATCTGTGCAAGTTTTGAATGTGGTATTGTTTCGCAGGGTGTGATGGTAGGCATGGGACAGAAGGACAGTTATGTGGGAGATGAGGCACAGTCCAAGAGAGGAATCCTCACACTGAAGTACCCCATTGAGCACGGTATTGTGACCAACTGGGACGACATGGAGAAGATCTGGCATCACACCTTCTACAACGAGTTGAGAGTAGCCCCCGAGGAACACCCAGTGCTGCTCACAGAGGCCCCCCTCAACCCCAAGGCCAACAGGGAGAAGATGACACAGGTAAGCTTGTGCTTATGTTTTGATTACTCTGTTAAATAAGATTGAAATGTCTAGAATGTTTGCTTGACCACCAGAAGAAACCCAATGCTGACAAACTTTTGATATCTTTTATAAAACCTTGAACACTTTGCATATTTAAAGGCAAATTAAACAGTGAGGCTAAGATAAAGTTTAAAATTCAATAAAACTGTTGGTGATAAGATGATTCTGATTTGTTTTTAGATCATGTTTGAGACGTTCAACACCCCTGCCATGTATGTGGCAATCCAGGCTGTGCTGTCCCTATATGCCTCTGGTAGGACCACTGGTATCGTGCTGGACTCTGGTGATGGTGTGTCTCACACTGTACCCATCTATGAAGGTGAGCGTCTCTAGAAATGTTATTTATCTTGCGGTGAAACGTTACATTTTGAGCTGCCCAAACACATTAAGATGACTTGAAAAGTGTTGGCCATTGAACTACATTAATGCTATGCTTTTATCATGTTTCTCTGGTTCTGTTTTAATTTTTGGCTTAGGGTATTGAGTTATACTTTTATTTGGAATTTTTGACCACCACCTGGTTAAATCCCTAGCACTTCCAGATTTTCTGGCACAGGGTCAACTTTGCTTCATGAGTAAAATTTCGGGAGCTACTTGAATAAAAAGTGGCGGCTCTGATCTAGAAAACTGAGGATAATGGCTGGAGGGTTCATTTTGCTGACCACATGACACTTCTTTAGCCACAAATGTTGGTACTATTTTTGCCAACATGGCGATAACTGCTCGGTCCGTATAGCTTGCTTCTGGGCTGACACATTGGAGGTTTTTTAGGGTGTGGGTGTGTCATTTATATAAAGAAAATTGGATGTTGAACATTTTTTGAGAAAATATGGAAATTGTTTTCCATCTCTTGTCAAGTTGGGGAATATAAAGATTAAGAGTTTGGGTTGAATCCACTATTTTACAAATCCAATTAACTTTCGAATCCCTAATATTGACTCAAGCTTTGAAAAAAATTATGAGCCAAATAGAAATATAAAGATAGTTGAAAAAAAAAGTAACTAACATTCTTTCTTACAATGCATTTATTTAGCTAAGTGTTAAACAACCAGGCCTCAGATCAGTAATTTGAGTTAATCCTATAATTGCTAGTTCTGAATCATCAATAAGCGGTATAAGAGATCTAAAACAAATTTCACTTTGAATATAAAAAAAATTATGAAAGGACTGGTATCAAATCTTTGTTAGGGATGGGCCCACAAATACAACTTATTCAAAAGTGACGAATATATTTTGGAAAGGTAACTACAGACAAAATATTTTTTTCAGGTTATGCTCTTCCTCACGCTATCCTTCGTCTGGACTTGGCTGGTCGTGACCTTACAGACTACCTGATGAAGATTCTTACCGAGCGTGGATACAGTTTTACCACCACAGCTGAGCGGGAAATTGTGCGAGATATCAAGGAAAAGCTGTGCTACGTTGCACTGGACTTTGAGCAGGAGATGGCTACAGCGGCATCATCCAGCTCTCTCGAAAAGTCTTACGAACTCCCTGATGGACAGGTCATCACAATCGGCAACGAGCGGTTCCGTTGTCCTGAGGCTTTGTTCCAACCATCGTTCCTGGGAATGGAGGCCTCTGGCATCCACGAGACCACTTACAACTCCATCATGAAGTGTGATGTGGACATCCGTAAGGACCTGTACGCCAACACAGTGCTGTCTGGTGGTACCACCATGTACCCTGGAATTGCCGACAGGATGCAGAAGGAAATCACTGCTCTTGCGCCATCCACAATGAAGATAAAGATTATTGCACCACCTGAGAGGAAATACTCCGTCTGGATCGGAGGCTCCATCTTGGCTTCCCTCTCCACCTTCCAACAGATGTGGATCTCCAAACAAGAATATGACGAGTCTGGCCCATCCATCGTTCACAGGAAGTGTTTCTAAACTTGTTCCTCACTTGTTTGGTGTCATACCACTCTGGACTGTTAAGACTGCTCCTTGCACCATTGCGAGTCTTCATATTTTTGGGACAGTTTTTTGTCTCCAACTCGTTTGTAATATAGGAAGAGTTACGAGTGATATATTATCTTTGTTATATTGTATAATTATTGAGATGGCAATTTCTTTTTCATTTTTTAAAGATACACTTTTTTTCGGTCAGTCAACTGAGCATTCCAATGACGAATTCCATGTTCTAGCATTCCACATTGAAGGCTTGATGTTATTTTGACCAATGTTAGATACTGTGTTACTAATTTATCATAAGTCTGAAAGGTGAGTTTTGTAAGCATTTTTTCAGGGTCATATCACATGTAATTTATTACTTTCTTAAAAAAGCTTCCCAAATGGACCTTCTAAAGTGATAATTGAATGCACTAGGCCAAAGTATTATTTATTCCCATGTGCATAACTAAATTTGTCGATAATTATAAAAAATAAAAAAATTGAAAATTTACTCATTTGTGCCTTTTCTTTTTTTTATAATATAACTTGTACCTATTAGTAAAGATAAGCGGTGTGTGAAGCTTTGGCATCTACGAATCTGGATCAAAATGAGTTTTAAGTTTGTTTTTTAAAGTTTTGCCATTATTTCAATAACAATTTAGGGTTTTTATAAAGTCTAAACTAGTCAAACTAAATGTTGTGATAAAAAATAATTTCATTGATGTATGGCAATATTTGAAATAAGATTATTTAAATTAGATATAATACCCAAATTTACATGTTAATTTAAAGTATGGTTTTATCCAACATAAAACACTTGTTCCATAATTGGCTTTGGGACTCATTTTAGACTTAAACTTTGGAATTGAAAATGTAAGATATTGCACCGCTTGGAAACTGTGAGGTTGATAAACTAGCCTGTTTTCCAATTTTGATCATTATGATCAGCTAAAATAGTAATGCCCAAGTTTTCATAATGTTAGGAAACTATACCTTTAGAAAATTCAAATTATAAATGCAATCCTTAACTACAGTATTAAGAATATCAAGATTTAGCAAGAAAGGGAACTTAAGATGAGAGAAACTTTTGTGTGTTGATGGTTGAAATATATAGCCGACGAAAATTTATTATCCTCTGCTAGAGCAAAATCCTTTCGACCTAGGCATTGGAGATTGAACACAAAAACCAGTACATAAGTCACAATTTTTATTAAAAATTGCTAAAAAGAGGTAATTTTATACTATCAATAACCTCAGAAATAAGTGGAGAATCGATTAAAACTAAAATAAAAACTATAAAATTATATGTTAAAGTTAACAATTGAATCAAAACTCACCAAGTCACAGGGAAACTCGGCCATATTACTTATATGGCAAGTTTTTACATATATTTCCATCACATTATAGAGGTTCTTTTTATAATAAACTTAACCTAATTTTCGATCATTTATATTTATTAGTATGGTTCTTATCCAACCTAACTTATAATCTTTCATGTGTGAATCCATTTAAAAGGATCAAATAATTTTTTGACTTTGTTGTATGTGACGTGAAGTATCTACATAGTTAATCGTGAAACAAACCACTGCCGAGTGATGTCTAGTAATGTTTAGGCCTACATTTGAACTTTATTTTTGGAGAGTTCTTCAAATGTCGAAAAAATAAAATAATTTCAAATAAAGATAATTACACCAGCATTAGATTCTCTGTTCACTTGTGAGTTCAATACGGGTAGTAAATTTTTTGATTTGTTATTTATAACTTATTTAAAAAGCGATTGTGGCCTATGTACCGACTCTTATGTGAAGTTCCCAGCCTACTTTTCCCCACATCTTAATCAACACAAAAAACATACCTAGCTACAACCAACTTTGGTAACGACATGGTTTAAAGCACCACTTTTGTGTTAATACTGGCCAGCCGAAGACTGGTAACTTAGATTGGGATAAAATCCCGGGTGCACTGAGGGAGGTTTTCCCTAGATGGTTTTCCAATTTACCTCCACACAAATGCGGGTGCTCCTCTTAATGCAACCTTCCTCATCCCTAACGCATTAGGCTAGCATATTTTGTTCATATATATGCATAAAACCCAAACGGGTAGTGACAAAAAACAATCATTGCTACAACATATTTCATACTTAATCATAGGCATATCATAAGTGGGTCTCATTACAAAATAAAACAATTTTAAGCCCTATTAACTAAATCAATAAATTAAAATAGCAGGTAGGCCCACCATATTTTAGTTTAACAAAACATGTTTCACTTTAATTTGGGGAATTGAATAAACTGCCTCTAGGCTTTAATATTTTGAATTACCTAGGTACGCCTAATTTTAAACACATGGACTTATCAACACTTCATAATGATTGTTATTAAAGAGAGTCTTTATTTAAAAAGTTTAGCTTAGTAGTGAATCAAACATTGTTTATGTTGCCAAAACAAATTGAATTTTTAGGTTTCATTGAAGAATCAAAAAACCAAAATTCAACTAGTTTGGAAGTAAACTTGATGGAATTTTCTGGCCAAGAGGCCACTATATCTACTATGGCCTGAAGCTAATAATAGCCATAATTAGAGTTTTTTGTATTTTAACACTGTTTATTACCAGGAGGCAAACATTCTCTAAGTGTTTAGAAGGGAATTAATAAAGTCACATTTGAACACTTGCTATTTACTATAAGTTAGCTGAGCTTAACATTTAGTGCCACGGATGGTGCAGATTTAGGGGAACAAATACAATTTTGAACTTCTTTGGGGACATAACCCAATCACCATAACTTTTAGGCCAATATTTTTTTCTCTAAAAACCCACAAATCACAAAATTTATACTAACAAAAATATGGGGAATCCAATGATACTTAATTTAAGATTATTAAAAAACTTTGTTATGATAAAAAATTCAAGACCAAACTTAACTTGGTCACACACGAGCAAATATTGTTGAAAATCGTCTGTAAAATTGCACTACCTGAGTTTAGCATATTATTTTATAGAGCTGATTAATGCACTATAATCTTTTTCAGCAACCACACTTTACTCTCTTTCGCAACAGACAAATTTCTTCTAAATGTTTGACTAGCCTATAGGCTAAGTTTCTTATCCATCCTAACTTGACCTTTCTAACCCTTCATCTGTAAATGAATAGAATTTCAAACAAAAGTGATAAAATAAACAATAATTTGACTTTCGTAATAAGCTACATCAGATGACATAATTTCCAAAGGGAGCAGAGGCGTTGCTAGGATTATTTTTTTTCGGGGGGAGGGGGGGGGCGGGATATGAAATATATCATTTTTGACTAAGACATATAAACATAAATTTTTAATTGCACATATCCAACATTAATTTAATTGGCATCATAGCCAGACTGGAGGGTTTTCACAATATTTTTCTACATTATCTACAGTGTAATATTTAATTTTTTAAATTATAGAATGAAGGACTTTCAATGGGGGATGTATCCCGATATCCTACCCCCCTCCCCAGCTACGCCCCTGTAAGGGAGCATGGAACAAACCACTGTTGTCTAGTAATGTTTTAGTTCGGACTTAGTTTTTGTTGAGTTGTAAATGTTGTAATTTAAATAAAATAAATTTAATTATAGTATCATTTGATTTGCAATTTCCTTGTGAGTGTGATGATAGTACTACTTTTTGTTATCATTTGATATTTCAATTAAAATACAGTGTAAGCTTATTATATGATAAGGTATGCTAAAACCGGTTCATATAACACACTTCTATTTTTGTTAAATACTAAAAAATCAATGGTTTAAAACTATCACTACTTTCACAAATATATGGCGAGTCTATTGAAACTTAAAATTATAATTATTGATTTATTTTTATATTTTATAGTTGAAAACCAAACTGACCTAATTCACATGGTAGGCCTACCACTGGCCCATTTAGATAAAACTCCACAACTGAAGCTCTACTTATATCATATAATCAATTAACATAAAAGTCTGAAACTTGACAACCTTAAAACAATAATTGTGAAAACCTGATGTACACAAGTAAATGAAACTTGACAAAAAAACTGGCCTTTAAACAGATATTCCACACTACATTATGTGTCACACCTTAGCCTAAATCATAAATCAACTCAAATTTCAAAATACCCGCTTCAATGGCCGCTACTTTCGCACTAGACTAGGTACCGAGTACGGGGATATTGGGGTTCTATCCCTGTCGGGTGTACTGTGGTGGTTTTATCTTAAATGGTTTCCCACTCTCCATTCAAATGTAGATGCACTTGCTCTAAATTCAACCTTCCTCATCCATAACACATTAGTATGATCAGTAAATAGGTGTATAACCCGAACGGGTAGTAAGAGTGGTTCCAAAAAATGTTTTTTAAAACTTTATACACAAGTGAAAAACGTCTAGAAACTTTATGCTCATGTAAAATACATCTACATGAGCACAGCTAGCTTTTTTTATGCAACAAACTTTCTCTTGAAAATAGAAAACAACTTGTCTTTTTTCGAAATTAAAAAGTCTTGAACATTACAAGAAACTCACAATAATATGCCTTCATTCAAATTCATGGATAAAAGAGGCCAAGGACCTACTTAAAGTCAAATATTACACTAAAACCACTAATATTATATTATGGTATCACAGTAATAAATAACCAATAACTTAACCTTCCTAACCTTTCACCTGCAAATAAATAAAAATTTTAAATAATAGTGATCTGATCACATATAGGCCACAATTTAATCTTAACTATTCATTCCTTTAGCAGGTACAACCCCAAATAACAAATCAGATCAACAATGGCCTACTGTAAATAGACTTAGTGGAACCAGGGAATTTTCTACTCCAAAAAAGGCTAAAAGATGTCTGGCATTCCAAAACGCTCACAGAAGATCATTGAAATTGGGACTGGAATCAACACCAGGTATGAATATATATCTAAAATAATAGAAAAAACAAACATAATTATCATGGTACCTATGTTAGATTTTTTTATAATGCATATCAGGTACCAATTTGCTTAAAACATTAAGGTGTGATAGAAGAGATACCGGGTGCCAATTTTTTTCAGGCAAAAACATAAAATTTTGCTTCAGGAGAAAAAATTAGTTTAATTTCCTACATAGGCCTATAAGGCCATATGCAAGAATGAAAAGAGAGTGAGTTTAGAGTAGAGGAATGGTTGACATTAATTTTTCTAGCTATTGGGCAGTCTTTGGCTGATTTGATAGGTGGATCAACGTTACTCATTTCTTGTTCATTGTTCACTTTTACTCATTCACATTCTTGCATATATGGTCTATAACTATAATAACAATTTAGATATACTTGTCATGGGTATCTGCGAATTAGATAGGGACTCTATCTCTTCATTTATGTAAAAATATAATTTACACTTAACATTTAATTTTATTTTATTAGTTTGTAGGCTTATATAAATATTATTTTTGTATTTAATTCTTTCTGTTCCATCTTTTTACTAATCAATCTTGATCATTGTTTTTTAGGGGGGAAAAAACCCCTGCAGATTGTTGGCAAGAGTGAATGTACCTCGAGCGAGCCATTTAATGCCCAAAGCTCACTTAATTTACAATGTAGCCACTCATCTACAAAAAAAAAACTGCCCGGCTGTCTAGAAGATGTTTATCCTTCAAGCAAAGATTGGCCTCTGCTCAGAAATGTGTGGACACAGTGAAGTACAAACAATTACTGTCGAAATTAAATGCAAACTCCCGGACATTCATTGAATCACAACTAAGGAATCAAAATAAGCATCCAAAGGGCTATAGATTTTCTACTGCTGACAAAACTTTGAGCTTTTCTCTTTTCAAACAGAGTGGCAAAGGTTACAAATTGCTATCAAAGATTTTTGCTTTACCCAGTAAGAAATCAATTGTTCGGTTGTTAAGAAAGGTGCCATTCAAGGCCGGATTGAACGAGAAAAATTTTCAACCACTTGAAAGAAAGTCTCTAAAATGAAACCGTTTGATAAGTATTGCACTTGCTCTATTTTTAAATGAGATATGATAAATATTATTAAGAATATACTTGCTTATTTTAGCTGTATCCCCATCTTAATGAAGTCAAAGCTCTACCACAATCACAAAGTGTATTCCTTTTTAAGATAAATGGGATTTTTCAAAATTCGTGGTTACGGATCATTGATACAATATTGGCTCAAATTAACATGTGTTAAAATATTAAATAATGAAGGGGGTTGTATGTGTGTCCCTATTTGCTCTAGGCCCATGGACTGTCTGAGATTTGGTTTGAAACCTTTGGCATTTTATGTATAGCCTGATCAGTGAACGGATAGTAAGACGCGCTGACAAAAAAACAAATGTGTAGTAATAGCTAATATTTTAAAATATGTTTCTGTTAGGTATGTGGATGTGTATGTGTTTGTATAAGTATTTTTACAGAGTTTGTACTCCCAACAGTAACACGATTTGTTTATTCAGAAAAACAATTCGCCATAAAAAGATCTATTATAAGCCTAGATAAAACACTCGGGTTTGAACGTAACATTTATTTACATTAAAAGAAATTCCAAGATAAAAAAATTAAAAGATCAGTGCTTTGTTAACTTCAGCTCAGCTTTGAAAGTAAAATTCCATATTCGACAATTATTACTAAGCTTCGCCATTATAAATATACAATGTCAAAATATACACTTATGTTCATTTTGTGCTTTTACATGCATCACAAATTAATGTTTACATGATACCTATACATCTTTAATGATTAAATTACATGTCATAATAATGTGTTAATTGTGTTTGTTATATCATTTTGTAAATTATATTTAATACCAAAACTTATGTAACTATGTAACATAGAAAATTCCTCCCCCCACCACCAACCCAATTTTACAATTTAGATGATCGAACTTTGCTTCAGCTTTTGTAATATTTTATATTATTCAATTCAACTTTTTTGAATTGAAAAATCTCGCTTGGCACATCCCTAGAAAATATATATGCAGGTTTTAACTTAAATGGGGTTATCACTCCCCAAAATGAGTATCACTGGTAAGCCTAAAATAAATTATTTTTTATATAGAACGTTATAAAATAAAACATTCAATCCAATTTGCAATGATTCTAATAAAAAAGTTACTGGAAGATTTAATTCTGATCATACTCTAAATTAGTTTTAGGCCTGAGCTTTAATTCAAAATTTCTTTTAAGCATGAGATTCAGATTCAATTCGAGTCATCCAATATTTGAATTTGATTCAAAATTGAAAATCTTTGATTCGCACAGGCTTAATAAGTTTTATTATCCATCAATTTGTAAAGTGAAACTATACTTTTGTATTGCAATAAATAGATCTTACCTCATGACTTATTGTTATTATTGCATAAAAACAATCCTTCAAAAGTATAAGTTGAATTTTTAATACAGAAGAATGAATATTTTATATAAGCTGACATCAGGGATGATTGAATAAGATGAATTGATTCTTTTCTTTGCTTTATTAAATGTGCAAAAAGTTATGCAGTTTTAGGAATAAAATTTACTTGATCATTTTCAGTATAAATAATGCACACCAACTGCCCTTTGAGTGGTATTTCTATACTATTTTCATATGAATGCAGATTGAGTTCCTTAAATTTTATTTTCTAATTAAGTATTTAGATTGGGTTACTTAAAATTCACATTACCAAAGAAAGATGTATGATATTTGAATATACCGCCAGAAAGCTTGTTAGTTAGGGATACTGCCGCCTAGCGCCACTTACGCGACTGTGGTACTGCAAAAACACCACAAGAGCGCCTTCTATATTAATACTACTTCTATGACTGTTGGGAAGGTTTAACTGGCACAGAAGGTCGCAATAAGATTCATGGAACAACATCTAAGCATGTAGAATTCATTTTAGTCACATGTTGCTAGAACTGAAAACAATGAAAATGTAGAAGTGACTGTTCTGATCTTTGAAATCTTTGCATGGACATATCTTCTGTGAATCTCTCCCGAAAAACAGTGGTTCCAAATGAAAAATGGAGGGAAGCAGGGGAGTGTCCTCTCACCACTACTATTTGTAATGGTAATGGAAATAGTCATGAATAAAGTGGCAGTAAAACTCGGGGAAGAAAAACTTAAAAACCTTGATGTTGCTGATAACTTGATGGCATGGGGAGAGAAGTACAGGATCAGCTACAGGAATGGAATGAAATTTAACATGGCAAATTATGAAGTTATGGTAATTACAAGGAAGAGAATAAAGCCTAGTAAGGCTATAAAGTTAGATGGAGTAGAGCTGAGTAACGTACAGAACGTAAAATAGCTTGGAAACGTGATTGAGGCGAAAGGTGGAGGTAGAGAGGATCTAATGAGAAAAGGACAGCAGGGAGAGTTCTTCTATAGGTGTGTAAGAGACATACTATAGATAATAGAAGGGCCATTGAAATGTAAGGAAGTGTTGTACAGGATAAACTTTGTACCCATTGTCACACATGTATCAGAAACTTGGACAATGAATGTAAGAGAGACTAGGAAAGTGAAGACCATGAGTATAAAGATTATGAGAAGCAAGTTAGCTGTCATGACGCGAAACAAGATTAGGAATGAAGTTATGCAGGAAAGAGTGGGGGTACAGGAAATACATGAAATGGAAGATGAAGCAAGACTTAGCTGGTATGGAAATGTAATGGGGATGGAAAATTAGAGGTTTCCAAAGATAATGATGGAAATGAAATCTATAGGAAAAAGACAGCAGGGGAGGCCAAGAAAGTAGGGGAGGAGCAAATAACAAAAAAGGGATAAGGAAGAGGAGAAGAATGTAATCAATTAAAGGAGGAAGAGTTGTTGAAGTAAAGAGGGAATATGGAGGCATTTAAATAAACTGAGCCGGCCACAGTCTGGAAACAGTTGATGGGGGTTATGTGGGATTTCCTTTTCCTGGGAGCTATTTTGGTGATGGTATGTAATCAGTAATCTGTTCTTTCATCATATTTGAGACAAGGGTTCAAGTTATGTGGGTCTAGCTACTCTTCCTAGTTTCAGTGATCAGACAATAAAGACAAAAAGTGCTGGTATTGCTGCATATTGGCACGCGCATGAATCAAATATTGTAGGGAATTGTGAACGACTATGTTTTAATTTTTTTATTTCAGATCATAATGGTGAGTAGATAATATAATAAATTTACCTTATTAATAAAATACACATAAACTATAATAATATTGCTCATGATTTAAAAGCATTTAAATTTGCTTTGTTATGCGATAAATGTATTATTTTTAATACAGTTAGCACAATACACTGGGGGAGGTATGGGGTGCAAATTTATACACATGTTGCAGTATTTAAATTGTAAAACTATTACCATAGTAAATAAAATGTATTAAACCCGAGGGCCTTTAGGCAACAGTCTTATCAGATAGCTTATGACACTTAAGGGAGTTCGTGTTTGAATCTCATTGGGTGATATTTTGAATAATTTGTTGTCGCTAACCCCCCCCCCC